>OX457085.1:38602383-38665241 GCA_949752835.1 Empis stercorea | reverse complement strand
TGGCAGCCAACAAAATGTTCTGCTGTTTTTGCGAGAAGATTATATAAAACAATGAAAATAATAAATTTAATAAATTTAATGTCGGTGCTATACCTTCAATTTTTCCAAATTATCCGCAGTATTTAGTACCTTTAGAAAACATTCAAAGACGGGAACCGTCAGAGAAAATTCCAAAAATTAAATATTTTATTAGAAAAAAGGTCAGATGATTTTTTTGCATCTGACATTACTAAAGATTACAGTATTTTTAAAAATAATTTTAAACAAAAAATCAATTTTCAAAATTATCTTCTTTTCGAAAATGAGGAAGAATGTGTATTTGTTTTACTCGAAAATAGCGACGGTTTAAAATGCAATATTTCTGTGCGAATTAGTATTAATAAATATTTAGTAGTAAATGTTATTTTACATGGATCCGAAGTTCTATATAATGATTTGCAATTGATTTTACCAAATAAGTAGTAAAAAATTAACTTTTTTATGGTCACAAATTGAAAATTTACTCGCGAGATACAGAAATATTTAATAAACGATATTTGAAAACTGCGAAATTTTATATTTAAAAAAGCACAAAACTGTCAAAACGATTTTTCTCACTAGATATTTAGATATTTTAAAACATCAAGTAGAATTATTAAATATATTTACCCAAACTACTACAAACCAAAAATAAATTTTTTAATGACTTTATTTTATTTTTTTATGTGAAACTGCTGGACGTATATGTTATGCAGTGTGTTCCCGGGGACGTGTATGTTCTGCAGGATTATTTTTTATAATTATATTATTTTGAATTTATTAATATTTAATTTCAGATACAGGTAACAATACGCATTTTTGTGCCAATTGGTGAATTTGTATCTTATCAATAGACATTATTGATGTAAAAACACTATCTGATGGTACAAAATTATTAGAAAAGCGTATTATTACATGTATCTTAAATAATAGAAATCACAAAATATATAAATTATACGTAATTAATTTTTTTAATAAAATAATTAATTATAAAAAATTATAAATTTCGTTTTATTATCACTAAAAACATAATTTTTATCAAAGAAAAAATTATATGTCATATTGAATTCTCTGACTACCTTTTGGTATGTATGTGTTAGTTAGTGCACAGACTTTGTTCAGGGCTTTTTACTAGTGTTGGTTTTGGTTATGGGCATAAAAACGACAAAAATGGTATTCAATCGTCTGTATAGAGTTTATTAGATTGTGGTATCATATAGCTTTGAAATAAGAAGTAAACTACATATTTACGTTGTGCAAAAGTATATTAAAAAAATAATGTCAACAAAAATATCGAACAAAATAGTACATATTATTTAAATTATTATTTATTAGGAACAATTTAGAATTTCACGAGTTAAAATTTTGTATTTTTTTTAATTTTGTGCTTATTACAATTATGTGTATACAATATGTCTGTGATGTATACAATATATTTCTCCCACAATCATAGAACATTTAAAAAAAATGAAAAGTCGGTATGTTAAAAAAATTGCGCTACGCTACTTTTCTCGTGCTTCGGCAGGACCAATAATAGTATTTCGATATTAATTTCGAATGTAAAAAACTATATATTTTAAATTTTTTTATCTAAATGCTGCCCAATCGAATATGATAATCAAATCGATTTTGATATTATTAAATGGAGGGGTAAAACCTTTCTGTCTTATCAAAACTACCCTTATGGAGGATCAGACTCTTCGTAAAGGAAAATGGGAAATGGGATCCTTATTTATTATTTCCGTTACGAATAACAGTAATAATATTCTATTGCTATTGCACGAACACAACCTTCTAAATAATATTTCGCTATAGCCAACTTTGATTAAAATACAATCGATCTAGCGAATAGTGCCAAAACATACCAGTTTTCGAAACGCTTTGTTGGCACTAACATCCCACCACTGATAATTCACCTAAAAGTAATAGGTTTCCATTTCAAATAAATATATTACATGCTATTAAATTAAATTAAATTATATATATATATATATATATATGTATATATGAAAAGTCGGTATGTTATAATATATATTATATATATAATATATAATATATATATGGTGTCTCAGTACCTTTTGGACAACGAAATATGCGATATTTCTGAGTTAATTTCAAGAAAAAAAGTCCACTTCCGACATGTACGGTACCGAGATTTAACTAATAAAGTGAGTTGGTGAATTGATTTCACTTTACTCACTGATTTTACTCACTGAGTGAGTTCGACTAACTTCGAAAAAAATTTCGAAATCATTTTTGAAGTTTGTGTAAGAAAAATCATATGTTTTTGTAGTGCTACTGACATACAAAATAAACATAAAATTACTTTTTTGTTACATATATTTTCCTATCATTCCAACACTAATATACGAGTATACAATTTATTTTTTTTTATTAATAATCAATAATATTTAGTAAATGAAAAGTTACCTTTTGCCACTGGCCATTAGTTTTGGATGGAGCACAAGTATAAAGTTGGTTTCTTTATCAGTCCAAATCTCCCCCTTTGTTTTATTTCCCATGCCACTAGAAAATTTTAATTTTCCCTCCAATATATAATGATTTTCTTTCATTAATTCCAATAACAGAGCATTGTGATACTTAGTTATTTTGGTTGACTCAAATCAATGCCAATATAATACAGGCCAACCATTGAATCAGCTGTTTCGTTTTTCTATGTGTTGGTGTAGATGTAGATTAGATGTAAAAATAGAATATACTGAATTAATCGATTAAGCTGTGTACAGACAGAAAGTGAAATGATAATTTCTCATATAAATTTTCAGGTCGTGAAAAAGTTAGGAATTTTTTTTGAATTTTTTTTCATAAAGTAGTACATACTCGACGTGAAATGAAAATTATTTATCAGAAACATGAACCTTAAAATATAAAATTTTTCACGACTATAATAACGATCTGTACATTTATTGAACGTTAAAAATTAATATTTTGAAGTTTTTAGTATCAAATATTTTAAATTTTATGAATTACTGAATTATCAATTTCAATATGATTGAAAACGATTTTGTTGCTAGAGCTAGACGAATATGTGTTTGAAGAAAAAACATTATATATATTTGACTTTTTACAATAAATATATTTGACTTATATTTAGCTTTTTTTTTTATTTTGTAAATTTCAAATTTCAGTCAAAATTTTCACTAGGTTTAAATGAATAAATTTTAAATAATTTTTTCACGACCTTTTCACTTTCTGTCTGTACATAGCTTTAATAAAAAATTTAATAACAACAATGGCAGAGTCTTTCTAATTTATTTATTAGTTGTGATTTTAATAAGGTATTATTTATTTTTATGAAATATTATATTTTTCGTATATGTAAATATATTGCAATATATAGCCTTTTTTTAGAAATATGTAATAAATTACATACAAAACCGCAGAATCATATTAGGATTAGCCATTTAATTTTTAGTGTACTTATTACAGAAGGTTTTATATTTTTCAAATAATTTACTTAGTTATCTACAGGATATTGCTTTTTTTAGATTTTATTGCGAATTATTATTAGTGTTAACTAACTATGGCACCGTGTAGTGTACCAAATTGCGATTCCAATTACAATAAAATGAATCAATTTATAAGTACTTTACATTATTAAAAAATGTATAGTATTTATTAAAAGTTATGATATTTTACAAATTCATAACATTTCATATAAAACTACGTAGGCATATAAACTTAAGAAAAACTTCATCTACACCTATACATACACATTTTCTTGGTGGTTGGCCTGTTAATTATATTGGTGTTGGTCAAATACATAATGTTTTTATTATTTTCTTTAAACTTAAAAGTTTTGTCATTTTACCCCAGATATGCTGTCAGATATCGGGACCAAGCATTTATATGAAAACATAACCTCTTTAGGCTTCTATACAATTTTTTTAAAACTAATGTTTTTTTATTTTATTGCATAATTAGAACGCTCAGATAATGTAGCACAAAAAATCTTTACTAACTTTTTCAAAACTATCATAACTTTTTGAGGTATGGCCTTACAAAAATGCTGGCACGAAGTAAGAAAAATACAAATTTCAACTAATTCGTATAAATTTTAAATGCTTACCAGGCAATAATTCTATTTTGCCTCTTCTAATTAATCATTTCGTGAATAAACCAATTATTAATCAGGTAAAAGAATTTGGAAATTGTCATTAGAATTTAGAAAGTTAAAGATTGTTAGATGTAAGACACCCGGACATTTTTATCACGATTAGTTCATATTTCGAATTCACGAAATTAAAGGTCTAAAATACTGCTGATTAATATACGGGAGTCCATTTCATTCTTGGTTTTTGCAAATGGTAATGCGCGAATTGCGGAGCGGAAGTATGCAAACCGATAGGCAGACACTAAATAATCAAAGCTTCACAATCGTTCATAGACGATGAAGAGAAAGCAACATTGTTTCGGTACGATAGAGCGGGCACCGGAAATGTTCAGCATACTGCCAACGTTGATGAACAAATTTTGGATTTGTTTAGGCAAGATCATACGCTGGGCACAGAACGAGCTGCTTTACAATTAGGAGTAAATAAATATAAAATAAATGTGGCGAGTACTGCGTACTGCACATCAGTTTCCATTCCACTTTACGCCAGTTCAAGAGTTACTTCCAACTGATTTTATTGACATATTTCTGCCTACTTTTCACCAATGAAAAAAATAATTCCAGATATTTAGCTTCCATTTTATGGACAGATGAATTATGTTTCGCTAGGGATGGAGTTTTCATAACTTACATGCATGGTATGAAAATAATCCACACACTAAACGAGCATTATCATTTCAGAGTCGGTTTAGTGCTAACGTCTGGTGAGGTATTAATTCAAACATATTTATTTGAACAGTTTTTTACTTTACATACATAGTGACCAACATTATCTTCATTTTCTGAATGAAACATTTGAGAGGATATTAGATGAGGTGTCACTTATTGCAAGAAATAATTTGATTTATTAACAGGATGCAGCTCCAGCACATTATTCCAGAGAAATCATAAAGAAAATTAACCATAACGGTGTATTGGACGCAATGGACCAATAACCAATTTCATGGCCAGCAATATCTCGGGACTTAACACCAATGGATTTTTATGTCTGGCGATTTTTGGAAGGACGGGTATATGAGGGTGTAATATAGTGTATATAAAATAATTGTATCAAAATAGAGGAAAATCTAGAAAATGCAAACAAGGTTCAAGCAATAGACAACTACAACTATGTTTATTAAGAAGTGGAGATAATTATTTTGTATAAATGTTTGAATTTAAAATTATTATTTAAAATAAATTATTAAAAATTACTAAATACTTATTATTTTTTGTATTTCGTTTTATTTTAGCACAAAAATTATTTTTTTTTTAAATCCCATATACCGTTGTTCACAAGGTATTGGGACACCCTATATACATTGTATACCTAATATATATTGGACACTCATTTTCCGTGCGTTTATAAAAATCATTTTTGTGTGAGAGAAAATAAGATGTGCTATAGAAAATAATTTTTGTGCGATTGAATATTTTGTGCAACAAAATATAATTTTTAAGCGTTCAAATTTTTAGTTTTGCGTTAAAAAAAGGAAAAAAAACTGATAACATAAAATATAAAAGTTTGTATGGTATTTTTTATTACGTTTTCTTTAGATTTCAGAAATATATTCCCACTTTTTATTGTATAAAATATATTTTTATCACACAAAAATAATCGCACATTTATATTTTTATCCCATAAATAAATTTTACCCTCTATCTATTCTATATAGTATATAGTAGGGTAAAATTTAGTTTATAAATATATTACATATATATATAATATATATATATATATATATATATATATTATGTAACTAAATATAACCTTTGTATATTGTATATAAAGTTATATAGTAAGTAGTACAGATATGTTCCTTCTGGACCACTATTTTCCATACAAAATACAAATTTTTTTGAAAATTTAAAATTCTCAGTTGGTCCAGAAAATCCATATACTTTTCAATATAAAATCTACACAACACAACTTTTTTTCATTTTGCTTTGTCTCAATATCCACATATATTTTTTACACTAATTTATTTCTAATTTATTTATTAGTTGTGATTTTAATAAGGTATTATTTATTTTTATGAAATATTATATTTTTCGTATATGTAAATATATTGCAATATATAGCCTTTTTTTAGAAATATGTAATAAATTACATACAAAACCGCAGAATCATATTAGGATTAGCCATTTAATTTTTAGTGTACTTATTACAGAAGGTTTTATATTTTTCAAATAATTTACTTAGTTATCTACAGGATATTGCTTTTTTTAGATTTTATTGCGAATTATTATTAGTGTTAACTAACTATGGCACCGTGTAGTGTACCAAATTGCGATTCCAATTACAATAAAATGAATCAATTTATAAGTACTTTACATTATTAAAAAATGTATAGTATTTATTAAAAGTTATGATATTTTACAAATTCATAACATTTCATATAAAACTACGTAGGCATATAAACTTAAGAAAAACTTCATCTACACCTATACATACACATTTTCTTGGTGGTTGGCCTGTTAATTATATTGGTGTTGGTCAAATACATAATGTTTTTATTATTTTCTTTAAACTTAAAAGTTTTGTCATTTTACCCCAGATATGCTGTCAGATATCGGGACCAAGCATTTATATGAAAACATAACCTCTTTAGGCTTCTATACAATTTTTTTAAAACTAATGTTTTTTTATTTTATTGCATAATTAGAACGCTCAGATAATGTAGCACAAAAAATCTTTACTAACTTTTTCAAAACTATCATAACTTTTTGAGGTATGGCCTTACAAAAATGCTGGCACGAAGTAAGAAAAATACAAATTTCAACTAATTCGTATAAATTTTAAATGCTTACCAGGCAATAATTCTATTTTGCCTCTTCTAATTAATCATTTCGTGAATAAACCAATTATTAATCAGGTAAAAGAATTTGGAAATTGTCATTAGAATTTAGAAAGTTAAAGATTGTTAGATGTAAGACACCCGGACATTTTTATCACGATTAGTTCATATTTCGAATTCACGAAATTAAAGGTCTAAAATACTGCTGATTAATATACGGGAGTCCATTTCATTCTTGGTTTTTGCAAATGGTAATGCGCGAATTGCGGAGCGGAAGTATGCAAACCGATAGGCAGACACTAAATAATCAAAGCTTCACAATCGTTCATAGACGATGAAGAGAAAGCAACATTGTTTCGGTACGATAGAGCGGGCACCGGAAATGTTCAGCATACTGCCAACGTTGATGAACAAATTTTGGATTTGTTTAGGCAAGATCATACGCTGGGCACAGAACGAGCTGCTTTACAATTAGGAGTAAATAAATATAAAATAAATGTGGCGAGTACTGCGTACTGCACATCAGTTTCCATTCCACTTTACGCCAGTTCAAGAGTTACTTCCAACTGATTTTATTGACATATTTCTGCCTACTTTTCACCAATGAAAAAAATAATTCCAGATATTTAGCTTCCATTTTATGGACAGATGAATTATGTTTCGCTAGGGATGGAGTTTTCATAACTTACATGCATGGTATGAAAATAATCCACACACTAAACGAGCATTATCATTTCAGAGTCGGTTTAGTGCTAACGTCTGGTGAGGTATTAATTCAAACATATTTATTTGAACAGTTTTTTACTTTACATACATAGTGACCAACATTATCTTCATTTTCTGAATGAAACATTTGAGAGGATATTAGATGAGGTGTCACTTATTGCAAGAAATAATTTGATTTATTAACAGGATGCAGCTCCAGCACATTATTCCAGAGAAATCATAAAGAAAATTAACCATAACGGTGTATTGGACGCAATGGACCAATAACCAATTTCATGGCCAGCAATATCTCGGGACTTAACACCAATGGATTTTTATGTCTGGCGATTTTTGGAAGGACGGGTATATGAGGGTGTAATATAGTGTATATAAAATAATTGTATCAAAATAGAGGAAAATCTAGAAAATGCAAACAAGGTTCAAGCAATAGACAACTACAACTATGTTTATTAAGAAGTGGAGATAATTATTTTGTATAAATGTTTGAATTTAAAATTATTATTTAAAATAAATTATTAAAAATTACTAAATACTTATTATTTTTTGTATTTCGTTTTATTTTAGCACAAAAATTATTTTTTTTTTAAATCCCATATACCGTTGTTCACAAGGTATTGGGACACCCTATATACATTGTATACCTAATATATATTGGACACTCATTTTCCGTGCGTTTATAAAAATCATTTTTGTGTGAGAGAAAATAAGATGTGCTATAGAAAATAATTTTTGTGCGATTGAATATTTTGTGCAACAAAATATAATTTTTAAGCGTTCAAATTTTTAGTTTTGCGTTAAAAAAAGGAAAAAAAACTGATAACATAAAATATAAAAGTTTGTATGGTATTTTTTATTACGTTTTCTTTAGATTTCAGAAATATATTCCCACTTTTTATTGTATAAAATATATTTTTATCACACAAAAATAATCGCACATTTATATTTTTATCCCATAAATAAATTTTACCCTCTATCTATTCTATATAGTATATAGTAGGGTAAAATTTAGTTTATAAATATATTACATATATATATAATATATATATATATATATATATATATATTATGTAACTAAATATAACCTTTGTATATTGTATATAAAGTTATATAGTAAGTAGTACAGATATGTTCCTTCTGGACCACTATTTTCCATACAAAATACAAATTTTTTTGAAAATTTAAAATTCTCAGTTGGTCCAGAAAATCCATATACTTTTCAATATAAAATCTACACAACACAACTTTTTTTCATTTTGCTTTGTCTCAATATCCACATATATTTTTTACACAATTCACGCACATACTTTTTCGAGTTTTCTTCGACGTTATATAATCCGAATATAAGTTTCACTTTCAATTTTAATAAAATAAAAATCGTGGACATTAACATTTTCGAATTCTCTTCGATGGTATATAATCCGAATATAAGTTTCACTTTCCATTTAAAAAAATAAAATTTACTACACGACTACACCACAATAAATTCACGCATAGTAACTTTTTTGTATTCTACCATATAAAACTTTTACATATTTGGTTTATTAAAAATTATTTCATTTCAATTTTATAAAACGAAAAACTGGTTTTAATTTGCATTATCAAAAATTGTATTTAAGATTTTTGAAAATTTAAAATTCTCAGTTGAGCCAGAAAATCCATATACTTTTCAATATAAAATCTTCACAACACAACTTTTTTTCATTTTGCTTTGTCCCAATATCCACATATATTTTTTGCACAATTCACGCACATATACTTTTTCGAATTCTCTTCGACGGTATATAATCCGAATATAAGTTTCACTTTCAATTTTAATAAAATAAAGTTTACTACACCATAATAAATTCACGCAAAATAACTTTTTTGCATGTTCTTTTGTGATCTTCCATATAAAAAATATTTGACTTTTTTACATTTTCTGTTTTGACCTTCCATATAAAAAGTATTTAACTTTTTTACATTTTGTGTTTTGATCTTAAACCTACATATTTTTATACAAAATAAAATTAGTTTTTGTGATCTATATGTAGTCCGAATATAAGTTTCACTTTCAATTTTAATAAAATAAAATGACCACAATAATTTATACACCACAATAAATTCCCGCATAGTAAATTTTTTTGTATTCTCACATTTGGTTTATTAAAAATTATTTCATTTCAATTTTATAAAATGAAAAACTTGTTTTAATTTGCTTTAACAAAATTTGTATTCATGATTTTTTATTTATATTTATATTTATATTTATGTTTTTTTAAAAATCGATATTGAACTTGAATTTAAAAATAATGAAATTATAATCAATATTATCTTATAAATACTGGTTTAAATTATATTTATATATATAAACAAAAAATAATAACAATATTTTCATTTGTAATTTTAATTTTTTTATTTGTACTAATATATTAAAATATATATTTTACAAGTATTATATATTTGAAAAAATTTCTATTTATTGATCTATAATTCAGAAAATATTTATAACATAAACGTGAAAATAAAATATATAATTGATTCAATATTATCTTATTAATATTGAACTTTATCTGAAAATTAATATATATATTATATATTTCAAATAAATAAAAATATAAATAAAAAGAGTTTTTTAAAAATACTTTCCCTTAAAGAAATATTCAACTAAAAAGTAATAAACAAGCAAATAATACCACATCAATGTACTTTCCCGTTGAAATTGAGCAACTGTCAACAATAGTAAGGGAAAGTAGACCTTATCAGAATTAATGCCATTTATAAAGTCTACCTTTCCCTTACTATTGTTGACAGACGACGCCCTCCGGGTTAATACCCATTGAGATGTACTGTTGAAGACCTTTCATTTGATACCCCGCATGGTTTTTGTAAGATGGGGCCCAACATTGTCCCCGTTTTAGCCGTACATGACACACGGCGCCCCAAGAAATACACCCCATTGAGATGTACACTTAAAAACATTTCATTTGATACCCCACATGATTTTTGTGTGGTGTGGTCCAACATTGCCCCCGTTTTGGGTCCCGGCATGCTTTTTTAGGTACATTTAAAAATTTAAGCGGCCCTCCGTGCCCCCTTCCCCCTCATCAAAAAGACCCCAAATTTATAGGGCACCAAACTTCCAAATTTGAGCTCAATCGGTCAAGCCGTTTAAGAGTTATGGCCAGGTGAGGAGATACCGAAATACCGACATAATGGAAGTGTGAATTCATAAAAGGGCAAGTAATAAATATACTGGAAGTGTGAATTCATAGAAGGGAAAGTAATAAATTTAACATTTTTTGTATAATTTTTAATTTTCTGTTAAATTTTGCATTTGGCAATATATTTTACATTTCTTTTAAAATTTTACATTTTCTGTTAAATTTGCATTTTCTGTTAAATTTACTTCTGTTAAATTTTACAATTTCTGTTAAATTTACATCTGCTATTAAATTTTACAATTTCTGTTAAATTTTACATTTTTCTGGTAAATTTGACACTTTCTATTAAATTTTCATTTTTCTGTTAAATTTTACATTTTCTGTTAAATTCCACATTTTCTATTAAATTTTACATTTTCTGTTAAATTTACATTTTCTGTTAATTTCAACATTTAACATTTTCATTTTCTGTTAACTGGTCTTGGGCCCGTTAACTGGTCTTGGGCCCGTTTGACCTAAGATGTACTCTTCATGACCTTCCATATGATACCCAACACGATTTTTTTTAATTTTAGGCCCCACTTGAGCCACAGTGCTCAATGGACCACCCAACGATATGTACTCTTCAAGACCTTTCATTTGATGCCCCACATGATTTATTTCTATGATGAGACCACATGACCCACTTTTGGGCCCCACATGACCCACGAGACCCACATAATACTCTCCATTGAGATGTACTCTTCAAAACCTTTCATTTGATACCCCACATAATGTTTGTATGATGGGGCCCAATATTGCCCCGTTTTTGCACCTACATGACTCACGCCGCTTTCGGACTTCCACCCATTAAGATCTACTCTTCAAGACCTTTCATTTGATACCCCACATGATTTTTGTATGATGGAGCCCCACATTGCCCCCATTTTAGCCCCTACATGACACACGGCACCCCACGAAATACGCCCCATTGAGATGTACACTTCAGAACCTTTCATCTGATACCCCTCATGATTTTTTGTAATATGGGGTCCAACATGGCCCCCGTTTTGGGCCCCTGCATGACCCTCGTCGCCCCCCGACTACCCCCATTGATATGTACTCTTCAACACCTTTCATTCGATACTTCACATGATTTTTTGTATTATGGAGCCCAACATTGCCCCCGTTTTGGGCCCAACATGACCCACGGCACCCCCCGGACTACCACTCAATGATATGTACTCGTCAAGACCTTTCATTTGATACCCCACATGATATTTTGTGTTATGGGGCCCCACATTGCCCCGATTTGGGCCCGACATGATCCACGGCGCCCCCCGGACCACCGTGCAATGAGATGTACTCGTCAAGACCTTTCATCTGATACCCCACATGGTTTTTTTGGTACATTCAAAAATTAAACTGCCCTCCGCGCCCCCTTCCCAGTAATCAAAAAGGCCCCATATGGTACCACGCCATTGGTACCAAGCCATTGATGGCACGAACTCAACTTCCAAATTTGAGCTCAATCGGTCAAGCCGTTTAAGAGTTATGGCCAGGTGAGGAGATACCGACATATATATATACCGACATATATATATATACATACATATGTTACGGTGAATTCGATTAATAGGTGAATTTATATAATTACCGGCGATTATGTAAATTTACCGAAAGTGTCTTTAATAAATGAAATTATCGAATATAATTTGACTTATTGAATACACTGCGGCCTCGATTTATGTCGTCCCGGTTTGCGTCGTTTTGGTAATAGTAAAATTTCGGGCAAAATTTTATTTAATATAATTCTACAATTATGTATGCATCTGGGATTTTCTCTGACACCCCTGGATGGATTGTGCTAAAATTTGGTAAACACATTCAAATTAGTGGTCTGTATGAAATGATGAGTGGCCATATTTTCATCTGGGATTTTCTCTAGCACCCGTGGATGGATTGGGCTGATATTTGATAAACACATTCATTATAGTGGTCTGGATGAAATGATGAGTGGCCATATTTTCATCTGGGATGTTCTCTAGCACCCGTGGATGGATTGGGCTGATATTTGTGAAACACATTCATTATAGTGCTCTATTGTTAACTATGCCAGTGCACCTCCATTAGCTGTTCTTGGAAGATGGTTGTATGATGAAAACGTGATTTCTGATGTTTTGTTAGAAATAATGGAAGAGCATTGGCATAGTTAACTATAGGACACTATAATGAATGTGTTTACCAAATATCAGCCCAATCCATCCACGGGTGCTACAGAAAATTCATAATCTCCGGTAAATTTGATAAATTTATTAAAATTTATTAAATTCTCCAATATTGTATGTAAGTTTGCATAATCGCCGGTAATTACGTATAATAGCTCGATTAATCGAATTCACCGTAACATATATATATATATATATATATATATATATATATATATATACTGGAAGTGTTCATAAAAGGGAAAGTAAAAAGCATTTGCTAGTAATTTTTTAAAAATTTGTATTTATGTACAATTATTTTATAAAGAAAAAATTTACATTTATTTTTAATTTTCATTTATTTGCTTCTTTTTTTAAAAATAAAAATTTGTTTTATCTTCTGGTGAACAATATCACTTCATCATCATCTTCTACATAATATTCACCATCTTCTTCACCTTTTCTTCACTTCACTATCTTCAGCTTCTTCATTATCCTCAGCTTTTTCATGTTCTGAATCTTCCTCATCGTTATCTTCATCTCTCGATGATTCTATTATCGCAGGACAATAAACTGGTGACGCATCCTCTTCTGATGTAAGATCTATAATATAGTCAAATGTATTACAGGTGGACAAATGATTAATATTTTTGTGATTTCTTTAGTTGGTTGAAACATGGCAATTATACTGAAATTATAATTTTTGCATAGTTTTTATACCCAAAATGCAGACTTTAAAAAAAAAAACCTCAATTTTTCGAAATGAAAAACTATTAATGATATAAATAAAATTGATAAACATATCAGCCAAAGAATGCAAGTTCAAAAATATTTAAATTACAATATGCTAATTTATTTGCGTAAAGTGAATTTAACCTATAATAATATAAATTTCTTATTATTATCAGTCAGATAATTTTAATTTGTATTATTTTAAATTTTTTTAAATATAATTTTCAATTTTATAAATAAAAGGATGCATTAACTTAAAATCCTAAGTATCAACTTTTATTATTTTAATAAATTCTACAGTATTTTACAATTTAAAATATCGATAAAATTTTGAATGTGGCGCCGGACAGTATCCGGATGAACACTTATTCCCAATTCACTAGTGAGATTATCAGCAATTTTAACATCGCTTACGCTAGGATTTTCATTAATTTCTCTTAAAATTACTTGAGAGTTTCTATTAGTTACTATTGAAGGATCTTGGTTTATTTTCATATTTACCGGTGCTATTAAAGTTTTTTACAACTTTCAACACTTGATTTGCTTAATCCAAAAATATTTGCAATTTTTTCTAGTGGTTTTTTTTCATTTTTTTAGCTTTATTATTAATTTTCTAACTTCTACTGAAATATATTTTCGTATACCACTCATTTTTTACTTAAATAAATGTAAACACATTTTTTTAAATGCAATATATCTCTAGCGATTAAAAATACGCTAACTTATATTTTAAAATAAAAAAAATATTAATATTAAAATAACTAAACTAATGAATTTTTAACCACTCCATGATTTTCGTACGTAGACTTTTGTTGCATATTTGAAAAACAGATTTTTATATTTAGTTCTAGATTTTTTTTTAATTGCGCATTTTGTTACAAAATTGTCAAATTATAACATCTTTTTATATAACAAAATAAAAGAGTTTAATACACCTGTAATATTATTTTAATCCTTTGTTTTTAAATTTTACATACCGTACGTAGACTTTTGTGAGTAAGTGTTGAAACATAATCTGTGATTTCCTTGCTTTTTTGACTTGCTATAATATCCTGGTCATGAACTTCAGAAACGAAAGCTTCTTCACATATATAACAGCGTTCTTCGAAAGTTTTTATCAACCTTTCGAGTTTCAAAACATCTTCTTCATCACTATTGTGGTACACTTTTGTACAATAATAACAGTATAAAATTTAAGGAATTATTATCACTTGCATTTTGTTTTAAAATGTAAAACTAAAAATGATCAGATATACATGGATGAAAATTATTACAATAATATATTAATAATTTGAAATAATT
This sequence comes from Empis stercorea, assembly GCA_949752835.1. Classification (NCBI taxonomy): domain Eukaryota; kingdom Metazoa; phylum Arthropoda; class Insecta; order Diptera; family Empididae; genus Empis; species Empis stercorea. The sequence goes on along the minus strand of OX457085.1, from coordinate 38,650,225 downwards.
TTGTTATCAAATATAAAATTTAAGGAATTATTATCACTTTTATTTTATTTTGAAATGGAAACTAAAAATACTCAGATATACATGGACGAAAATTATTAAATTAATATATTAATAATTTGAAATAATTTTGTTATCAAATATAAAATTTAACACAATTATTATCATTTTAATGTTGTTTTAAAATGGAAACTAAAAACGATCAGATATACATCCTCGAAAATTAATAAATTAATATATTCATAATTTGAAATAATTTTGTTATCAAATATAAAATTTAACGGAACTATTATCATTTTCATTTTGTTTTGAAATGGAAACTAAAAATACTGAGATATACATGGACGAAAATTATTAAATTAATATATTAATAATTTGAAATAATTTTGTTATCAAATATAAAATTTAACACGATTATTATCATTTTAATTTTGTTTTGGAATGGAAACTAAAAATGATCAGATATACATGGACCAAAATTATTAAATTAATATATTAATAATTTGAAATAATTTTGTTATCAAATATAAAATTTAATGGAATTATTATCATTTTCATTTTGTTTTAAAATGGAAACTAAAAGAGTTCAAAAATACATCCTCGAAAATTAATAAATTAATGTATTCATAATTTTAAATACTTTTGTTATCAAGAAGTATTTTATATTGTGTTATTGAGCTTTATAAAATATATAATTCGAAATTATCAAATTGGCCAAATTTAATTAATTAATAAAATCAAAGTAAATCTTAGTTACCGCAACGATTAATGAAGCTGTATTTGAATGAAATAATTATTTTGAAAAAAAGTTTAAATTTTTTTAATTAAAACAGCCTGGGTAACTATATTTTAACAGGACTAGCGATCGGGATCTCGTTTATTCTGTACCGTACTTTCTTCTTCTTTTGTTTTGAAAATTTACGCAACAAAAATTTAATTTTATACTTTTTAAAAATATTTTCTTACATTTATTTTAAAATATAATATGCATAACTGAATTTTAATTCATTTTATAAGTCTATAGTATGTATTAGTACGTTCTTTGTAATTAAAAATTGGCAGCACTAGTAATTTGTAAGCAAAAACTTAGTAACACTTGTATTTTATGTCAAAAGCCGTTTTTTTTGTAGACTTATATATAAATTTATCGACAACAAACTGAAAATTTTACATTGAAAACAATTGGGGTTATTCTACAAAACGGCGTATTCGAAATAGAGATATTTAAATTTTTTTTAATGCAATATCAATATATGTAAATTATCCTGAATGAAATTATATATGCCCATATTTTCTTCTGGGATTTTCTCTGGCACCCCTGGATGGATTGGGCTGATATTTGGTAAACACAATCATTATAGATCTGGATGAAATGATGAATGGCCATATTTTCATCAGGGATTTTCTCTGGCACCCCTGGATGGATTGGGCTGATATTTGGTAAACACAATCATTATAGATCTGGATGAAATGATGAATGGCCATCATTCGAATTTCAATTGTTGAAGGGGTAACACAGATTGAAATTTATCGCAGTTTTCCTAAAAATAATTGGTTAGTTTAAAAAATAAATAAATAAAAAAAAATATAAATAAAAAAAAGTTTTTTAAAAATACTTTCCCTTAAAGAAATATTCAACTAAAAAGTAATAAACAAGCAAATAATACCACATCAGTGTACTTTCCCGTTGAGTTTTAGCCACTGTCAGCAATAGTAAGGGTAAGCAGACCTCCTTATTAATGGCATTAATTCTGATAAGGTCTACTTTCCCTTACTATTGCTGACAGTGGCTAAAACTCAACGGGAAAGTACACTGATGTGGTATTATTTGCTTGTTTATTACTTTTTAGGTGAATATTTCTTTAAGGGAAAGTATTTTTAAAAAACTTTTTTTTATTTATATTTTTTATTTTACACTTTTTAGTCGGTCAAATATTTATTAATTTGCCCGACTAAAAATATTTAAATACTTTGACAACTTGGGTATGATTTGTTTGAGCTACTCGTGGCCCACGATTCGGAATTCCACATGTGGCTGACGTTTTTTGTATAATCGGCTCCACATGACCCAAGGTACTGCTCGGACTACTCTTCAAGACCTTTCATTTGATGCCCCACATGATTTTTTTATGATGGGCCCCCACATGAAACAGGTTTTGGGCCCTAACATGAATTACGAAACCGTACGGACTGCGCAACGAGATGTATTCTTCAATACCTTTTATTTGATACCTCTCATGTCTCTTTGCATTATGGGTCCCACAGGACCCATAGTACCTCTCGGAACAGATTTTGGGCCCACTTGACCCACGCACTACGAAACGAGATGTACTCTGCACGACCTTTAATTTGATACCCTACACGATATTTTTATGATTTAAGGCCATGTTGACCCACATGACCCCCTTTTGGAACCTCGTGTAACCCAGTGTGTCTTTACGGACTACGCTCATTTAAAAATACTCTTCAAGACCTTTCATTTAATACCCCACATGATTTTTGTATAATGGGCCCACATGACCCACTTTTGGGCCCCCGTATAATCGAAAGTGCCCCACGGACTACCCTCATTGAGATGTACTCTTCAAGACCTTTCATTTGATCCCGCACATGATTTTTTGTATGATGGGGCCCCACATTGCCCCCGTTTTGGGCCCGAGATGACTCACGACGCCCTCCGGATTACTACCCATTGAGATGTACTGTTGAAGACCTTTCATTTGATACCTCACATGGTTTTTGTAAGATGGGGCCCAACATTGCCCCCGTTTTAGCCCTACATGACACACGGCGCCCCAAGAAATACACCACATTGAGATGTACACTGAAATGTACACATACAAACTTTTTTTGTAATATGGGGTCCAACATGGCCCCCGTTTTGGGCCCCGGCATGACCCTCATCGTCCCCCGACTACCCCCATTGAGATGTACTCTTCAAGACCTTTCATTTGATACCCCACATGATTTTTTTTATTATGGAGCCCAACATTGCCCCCGTTTTGGGACCGACATGACCCACGGCGTCCCCGGACTACCGTTCAATGAGATGTACTCGTCAAGACCTTTCATTTGATACCCCACATGATTTATTGTATTATGGAGCCCAACATTGCCCCCGTTTTGGGCCCGACATGACCCACGGCGCCCCCCGGACTACCGCTCAATGAGATGTACTCGTCAAGACCTTTCATTTGATACCCCACATGATTTTTTGTATTATGGGGCCCACATTGCCCCGATTTGGGCCCGACATGACCCGCGGCGCCCCCCGGACTACCGTCCAATGAGATGTACTCGTCAAGACCTTTCATTTGATATATACTGGAAGTGTGAATTCATAAAAGGGAAAGTAATAATAAAAAATAAAAAATAAAAAAAGTAAAAGCAACCAACTTAAATTTTAATAAGATATATTTGTGCAGTATCTTTGTTTTTTTCTTTTTTTTCACATCAAAATGAAATGTAATTTGTGTAATCAAAAAGTTGATAGGGCAGAACAAAAAGTTCTTTGTCTCATTTGCCAGAATTACAATCATCCAAAGTGCGCCAAATTGGAAAAAAGAGATCTCGAATATTTGGAGAAGATTAAACAGGGTTACAGATACAGATGTGAAAACTGTATTTTATGGAAAAAGTTCATAGACATAGACATCGACGTTCAAATTCACGTAGAAATAATGAAGATACATCAACTGAAAGACAAAATAATGATAACCAACAGCAGCAACAACAGCAACCGAATCAACATCATTCCATATCTATAGCTAGAATAAATGAACGTAATAATACAACAAATAATATTATTACACAAAATCAATCATTATCATTATCATCTAATAATCCATCAGTATTAGTTAATGGTCATGCACCTGATTTAAATTTAGATAATAACTCTGCTGGCAGAGGTTCTGAATCATCTGAAGGTGGTATTGCTAGTGGTATATCATCAGCTGTTGCAGCTGCAGGTGCATTAAATGATATGGTGGTGGTGATGGTATTGATACATCAACAATACAATCATCATCATCAACATCACGTAGAAATCAAATAGTTGAACATCATTCTAGTAGTGGTGTAAGACGTCCATTACTATTAACACCACATGGTTCACCAAGGCCACCATCTGCATTAGCTACTACAAATAATCTGCATTAGCTACTACAAAGTTTGTTTTAAATGATGTAAAGAATAGTAATGCGAGCGAAAAAGTTATGAAACTTATATATGATGGTTTGGTGAGCCAATTGTTTTAAATGATATTGAGTCTTGTTTTATTAAAAAAAGAAAAGAGAAGAGTGGTAATAAAGCTGATATTAACATCGTGAGTGTTAAGTTTAAAACAATAACAACTAAAAATAAAATTATGGAAAACTTACATAAGGAAAAAAATCAAATTAATTTTAATATTTTTGATGGTCAAAATAACAACAAACGTATATAATGTAAATGACTGTCTTACTGGTTATTCACGATCTATTCTAGAGAAAGCAAAAATGATGCAGAAAAACAATAAATTGAAATATGTTTGTAGAAATGCAACTATTCTAATTAAAGTAAAGGAAGGTGAAAAGGTGATTAAAATTAAGAGTTTAGAGGAGTTATCTAATTGTTAAATCTATTTTATATATTTTATTTAAATAATGTTAAATTTTAATAATGTTAATTTAAATCCTCATAATAATTTAAATATCAATAAATCTTCCTTGATAAATACTGATAGTAATAATTGCTTTTGCATTGATCATTCAAGCATTAATTTTAATTCGGGTTTTTCTATAGTTCATCAAAATATACGTAGTATTAGAAAAATTTTTGATTCATTCTATTCACATCTTATTTCACTCAATCATCTGCCTGATTTAATATTTCTTTCTGAAATTTGGATTTTTGAATATGAAATTTCTCAAGATCCCAAATTATACTTTTGCAGCTAATTCTAATAATAATTATTCTTCAGGTGGAGTTGCGGTATATTATAGAAGTGACATTATATGTGAAACCATAAATACTAGTCTGAATAGTGCAGATTTGATTAGTGTTAGTTGTGAAATTTCTGGCTCTCTTTATTGCTTTATCGGTGTTTATAGATTGCATAAATTTAGTGTTAATGTGTTTTTGGAAGAATTTTCTGGTTTTTTGGAAACTCAAAATTGTAAAAATTTAGTTTTTATCGGTGATTTTAATATTAATTTTTTGTCTAGTTCACCTGACTTTGATAATTTTTTGTATCTTATGTCTAGGCGGCTACCGCGTAAGAAAATCGCATCATTCGAGTTTCGCGAAAGACAATTTCGAATTTCGCATCATTTGGCACCGTGTAACAAATTCGCATCTGAAAATAGTGTTGCCATGTAAAGTATTCAATTTTGAGAAAAATTGCTAATTTCACATACGCTAAGTATTTGTCAAATGTCATTTGATAATATAAAAAAAAGAGTTATTTATAAACAAAAAAAATTATTTATATCATAATGGAATCTATAGCAGCAATTTTTATGGAAAGTGATAGTGATAGTGATACAGAAAACAATTTACAAAGAACTAAGAGAAATATGTATTTGAAAAGAAAATTTATTAGAGATAAATCTAATATATTGGATTTACCAAATATTCCGGACAAATGTGGAAATATTTATAATTCAAAATATAAATAATAAATTAATTAGAACACGTGCTATATGCATAAATATATATATGAAATCAGGTGTAAATATATATATTTATGTATATGCAATTTAAAGGTAAATAACTTTATAATAAATAATAATTAAATATTGAATATTTCCACATAAGTATATTTTTGCTGAAATAGCAAAATAACCATTAGCCATAAGAATCAATGTAATTTTAGGGTATAAAAGAAATGGGTTTTTAATAAAGAAATATCACTTCAACTTGAAAGTGTTTAATTATAACCTTATATCGGCTACCCGCTAAACTAAGAGTTATATAAAACCTTGAATCAAACAATAAGAAGTCCACTGAACAACATCGGCTTTTGCTAAGTTGCCACAACATTTGGCCTGACGGCTAGTGTTTTCAGTGAGATTTCGTGAAGTCTGTGACGTAAGGGACGCAAGACTTTACATAGTGAATGAAATTAAAGATGAATTAAAAGCACCTCAGCGTTCTACAGCGGTTCCACAAATAATAAAAGTGGCTGCAACTCTAAGACTTTTGGCCGAAGGTGGATATCAACACTCCATTGGTCAAGATATGAACATCGCGTTGGCTCAGCAAACTATATCTTACGTAATTTCTGAAGTTTGTGCGGCGATTGAAACTAAGATGTGTTCAAAACTAATATCTCTTGCTATGTCTGCCCAAGAGAAAATAGCTGCGAAGAGAAATTATTTTGAACAATGTGATTTTGCCGGTGTAATCGGAGCTATTGACGGTACACATATACAAATTATTAGACCACATAAAGACGAACATATATATTTTAACCGCAAACTAAAGCATAGTATAAATGCTATGGTGGTAAGTTATATTTAGTACAAAAATTGTTTATGTTGTTTATTGTATATAACTTTAGATTTGTGATCACAATATGAGGATTCGTTCTGTTGATGGCTGTTACGGAGGCTCTTCACATGATTCACATGTATGGGGTATATAGAAAAGGAACGCACAATACATTCGATACAAAAATACTTATCGAATGATATTTATAAAAAAATTGCGAAATTAGCAATACATAGCATGCTAGATGCGAAAATTAAACTGTCATTTCATTTTCGCATTCGCATCTTTTGCGAGTTTCGACTTACGCGGTACGAAAAATCCGAATGTGACAAACATTTTGCGAAACTTGCACTAGGCGGTAGAGGGCCTGCTTTTGGCTGTAACTCATTGTTGTCTGATCCTACACGTATATCAAATAATTCAAGTTCTTGTTTAGATCATGTATTTTTGGGATTACATAGAAATAATAATATTAATTGTAATACAGCAATATTCGATCTGAAAATTACTGATCATAATATTAATAATTTTTTTATCTTAATATTCAAAGTAACCATTATTATAAATCCGTTATTAACCGTTATTATAAATTCGATTTTGAGCTAAATAAGATAAAAAAAGTATAACATGGATTCGGTTGGCTATTATTTAAATTTAAATTGTAGTGATGATAAAAACGAAGATGCGAGCGTGATTAATATCAGCAAATAACCACTTAACGTTTACCAAAATAAACTTTTTGTTTATATTTATAAATGTCAAAAATTATGTTTTTAAACAATCAGCTTCATTTTAATCTAAATGCGCCAATAAAAAAGGCAATGCGCCTATAAAAATTGGGAAAGCGCCAATGTCTTTTGTAAATGTGGCTCGGATAAAGCGTCAAAAAAGTTGTACGATATCTAATTTCCATAGTAGGGTAATTCGACGCGGATCGCATTCTTATTTTGCGCATAATATTCGATATGCGCGGCGGTCGAATAGTTTCATAGTAGTCCCCCTGAGATTTATAATATTATATTTTCTTTGAAAAACTCGAATTCTATATCGTTTGATAAAATTTCAAATAATATACTTAAAAATATTTCTCTTCAAATTGTTGATGTGCTTTGTTTTATATTTAATATGAGTATTCAGAAAGGTATCTTTCCTGATTCACTTAAAAATTCTATAGTTATACCACTACATAAAAAAGGGGATACTATGAATCTAAATAATTACAGGCCAATTTCATTATTATCAGTATTCTCCACAATTTTTGAAAAAGGTATTAAAACTAGAATTTTGTGTTTTTTTAAATAAAATTAACTTTTTTAGCGAATTCTAATTCGGTTTTAGAAGTGGTAAATCCACTGAGGATGCGCTGCTAAAATTATGTAGTGAGCTTTATGTTTCAATAAATCAATCTGAAACTCCAGCCGGATTATTTATAGATATAACTCAAGCTTTCGACATGGTTGAACACGGCTTGCTGCTTGATAAATTGTATAAATCAGGGTTTAGAGGTTTTATATATGATTGGTTTAATTCGTATTTAAAAAATAGAAAACAGTGTTAAAATTAATAACCGTGTTAGTAGTCAGCAAGTTCTTAATATTGGTGTTCCTCAAGGTTCCGTATTAGGTCCAATTTAATTTTTAATTTTTGTCAATTCTTTGTTTGTACAACCATTTAAAGGTAAAATTACAGCATTTGCTGATGATACTGCTTTGTCGTATTCTGAAAAAAACATATTTTGATATTAAAGTGGCTGTCAACCGTGATTTAGATATTCTTCGTCGTTGGTTAAATTATCATAAATTAGTGATTAGTAATAAAACAAAATTCATGCTATTTAACCTATCAGGAAATGTATGTGATGATTTCACATTCTGTATCACTCTCCTTGCTGCTTAAAATATCGTTTTTCAAATTTCTGCAGTCATAATAATTTAAAATCTAGTTTTAACGCAAGCATGTCGTGTAATGATAAGTGTTTCAATATTGAATGTGTTGATCATTTCAAATATTTAGGTATTTTTTTAGATGTTAGATTAAGCTGGAAAGATGACACGATATACTTAAACCAGTATTTAAATAAAGTAATTAGGCAGCTCTACCATCTTAGTCTACACTGTCCTATATCTATTTTAAAATTAGTTTATAATGGTTTATTTAAATCCAAAATTCAATATGGTATAAACTGTTGGGGTGGTACACATTTCAATAAATTGGAACCGCTGTTAATCAAACAGAAACATGCCTATCGTATTATATGTAAAATTAACCGCTGTTGTCCGAGTTTTGTTTTGTTCAAAAATCTAAACATTAATCTAAACATAAAACACTTGTATTATTACAGGGTACTCAAACGTTTTTTATTAATGCTGGTACTACTGTTAGATTCCATAACAATTACAATTTACGTGTTAATTCCAGAAATTTTGTGACTATACCTAATATTAATAAAACTCATTTTTGTCAATTTTATAATGTTATCGCACCGCGCTTATTTAATAAACTACCTGTAGTAAGGTAGATGTGAAAGTGTTGATTAAAATTTTTTTAAATAAATTAAGCTTTGACTTTTTTCATTAGATCATTCACAAATAATTCATGTTATAAGTCCCATAATTTAATATTCATTAGTTGCGTAAATAAATTCTTTTTCTTGTTAGTTTAATAATTTAATATCTTATTGTTCTTTATACTTTTAAAAAATTATAAATTTGTTGCAATAATCCCCTTCAACAAATCTATTTACATTTATTTATGTATGGTGCATTCGACTCTTGTCCTTCTGACAATAGAATATCCCTAACTATTTTTTTAACAAAAAATTTAAATGCTTATAATATTTTCATAAATTTATGTTTATAATATTTTCATTTTTAGCACATTCCAACCAAATTGGAAGAAATGTGTGTATTAGTTTCACTCTGCCTGTCCGTCTGTCCGTTTACACAAACTTCTACATCTATTAAGATAGAGCAAAGCCGTATATAATATAAAGATATTCAAAATTTAAAAAAGACTTAAAAAAACTGAAAACATTAGGACGCCAATATGAGTAGTTCACCACAGCAAAATATTTTTGTTAAGAAAGTTGAAATAACGAGTTTGTGGATAAGAGGTAGAAATTGTATAGAGACGACAGAAGGTACACACATTTTTCCTGGTGAAATTTAATAATATACGCTCTTTTATTTTCTGTATACTATAATAATAGAAAAAGGAATAAGGACGAAAAAAATGTAGAAAAATATGTATGAGATAGAAAGAATCAGGAAATATATGTATATATTTCTGGAAATTTTGATCTATTTTAACAAAAATTTAGAAACTCATATTTGGAATCTTATATTTATTTTCAATTTTGTTCTGGAAAAAAATAATATACCTACTTTATATGAAGCAAAAATTCTACCTGTTTTCAGTTTTTTTAACTAAAGGATTTTAAAAGAAACAAATTTCATTTATTTTTTCAAATTTCAATTTTGTATTTTTCATTATTTTTGGTTAAAGATCAACGAACTTGGGATCGTAGTAAAATTAAAGATTAAAATCTTTAACAAAAAATTTTAAATCTTTATATATAAAAATGTAAAAATCTTTATATATAAAAAACGTTTGTGAATTTGTTAATATTAATTGAAAACAGATAAATTAAACACGTGTGCCGGAGGTCCATAATAAAAAAAACAGAAGAGCTCGAACCGAACCTATGATGTAAATTACAAACAAATACACCAAGGATTTATGATATATAAATCATAAAAATACATGATATATAAAGAAAGATAAATGTATGTATTTACATATTTAAATAAAAAAAATATAAACATAAAAAAGTTTTTTAAACATACTTTCCCTTTACATAATATTCAACTAAAAAGTAACTAAACAAGCAAATAATACCACATCCATCATTATACTTTGCTCTGGAGTTTGCGTAAAAACGAATCGACATTTTGAAAGCTTCAAATATTTTATAATATATGAAGCAAAATTAAATTAATGCGCCGCAACATTTTTTTTCTCCATAATTTTTGTTGTTTCTTTTGTAGGTACTTAAACTGGTCAAGTAAGGCCAACTTTAACTTTATTGTTGAAATCTTAAAGCTAAATTATGTTGTAGTATTTAGGTCAATCATTATTTTACTAAATATATCTTTTGTTTATTGAATTAGATCTAGCGGCCTTTTCCGTTTCAATCTTGGATTATTGTCAGTTTGTAATAATTTTGATGCCAGATTTTGGTAACATAATAATTTCTGCAACTTTCCATTTTATATTTAGGAAAATGTTTGAGTCTGAATAATGCGTTAATTAATAAAGTTAGCATTACAATGCCTTTTCTAGGTAGATGCGTCAAAATTTCTTAAGTTATTAGGTCCTGGTGATTTATCCTGGTGATTTTTTCTTAAAACTTTTTTAATTACGTTTTCTAGTTCACTTAGTGTTACTCTATTTATGTTTTCTGTATACGCATTTACGCTCTTTTCATTTAGCTATATGTTGTTCTCATGAGGTTTGAAAACACCTTTTAAAAAACATCTGCTTTTTGTTTTGTATTCTTCGCCCATGTCCCGTCTTTTTTCCTGATTGGGCGCATATGCGTTATTCAACTTCCAAATATGAGCTCAATCGGTCAAGCCGTTTAAGAGTTATGGCCAGGTGAGGAGAAATATATATATATACCTATATACTGGAAGTGTGAATTCATAAAAGGGAAAGTAATAATAAAAAATAAAAAATAAAAAAAGTAAAAGCAACCAACTTAAATTTTAATAAGATATATTTGTGCAGTATCTTTGTTTTTTTCTTTTTTTTCACATCAAAATGAAATGTAATTTGTGTAATCAAAAAGTTGATAGGGCAGAACAAAAAGTTCTTTGTCTCATTTGCCAGAATTACAATCATCCAAAGTGCGCCAAATTGGAAAAAAGAGATCTCGAATATTTGGAGAAGATTAAACAGGGTTACAGATACAGATGTGAAAACTGTATTTTATGGAAAAAGTTCATAGACATAGACATCGACGTTCAAATTCACGTAGAAATAATGAAGATACATCAACTGAAAGACAAAATAATGATAACCAACAGCAGCAACAACAGCAACCGAATCAACATCATTCCATATCTATAGCTAGAATAAATGAACGTAATAATACAACAAATAATATTATTACACAAAATCAATCATTATCATTATCATCTAATAATCCATCAGTATTAGTTAATGGTCATGCACCTGATTTAAATTTAGATAATAACTCTGCTGGCAGAGGTTCTGAATCATCTGAAGGTGGTATTACTAGTGGTATATCATCAGCTGTTGCAGCTGCAGTTGCATTAAATGATACTGGTGGTGGTGGTGATGGTATTGATACATCAACAATACAATCATCATCATCAACATCACGTAGAAATCAAATAGTTGAACATCATTCTAGTAGTGGTATAAGACGTCCATTACAATTAACACCACATGGTTCACCAAGGCCACCATCTGCATTAGCTACTACAAATAATCTGCATTAGCTACTACAAAGTTTGTTTTAAATGATGTAAAGAATAGTAATGCGAGCGAAAAAGTTATGAAACTTATATATGATGGTTTGGTGAGCCAATTGTTTTAAATGATATTGAGTCTTGTTTTATTAAAAAAAGAAAAGAGAAGAGTGGTAATAAAGCTGATATTAACATCGTGAGTGTTAAGTTTAAAACAATAACAACTAAAAATAAAATTATGGAAAACTTACATAAGGAAAAAAATCAAATTAATTTTAATATTTTTGATGGTCAAAATAACAACAAACGTATATAATGTAAATGACTGACTTACTGGTTATTCACGATCTATTCTAGAGAAAGCAAAAATGATGCAGAAAAACAATAAATTGAAATATGTTTGTAGAAATGCAACTATTCTAATTAAAGTAAAGGAAGGTGAAAAGGTGATTAAAATTAAGAGTTTAGAGGAGTTATCTAATTTTTAAATCTATTTTATATATTTTATTTAAATAATGTTAAATTTTAATAATGTTAATTTAAATCCTCATAATAATTTAAATATCAATAAATCTTCCTTGATAAATACTGATAGTAATAATTGCTTTTGCATTTATCATTCAAGCATTAATTTTAATTCGGGTTTTTCTATAGTTCATCAAAATATACGTAGTATTAGAAAAATTTTTGATTCATTCTATTCACATCTTATTTCACTCAATCATCTGCCTGATTTAATATTTCTTTCTGAAATTTGGATTTTTGAATATGAAATTTCTCAAGATCCCAAATTATACTTTTGCAGCTAATTCTAATAATAATTATTCGTCAGGTGGAGTTGCGGTATATTATAGAAGTGACATTATATGTGAAACCATAAATACTAGTCTGAATAGTGCAGATTTGATTAGTGTTAGTTGTGAAATTTCTGGCTCTCTTTATTGCTTTATCGGTGTTTGTAGATTGCATAAATTTAGTGTTAATGTGTTTTTGGAAGAATTTTCTGGTTTTTTGGAAACTCAAAATTGTAAAAATTTAGTTTTTATCGGTGATTTTAATATTAATTTTTTGTCTAGTTCACCTGACTTTGATAATTTTTTGTAGCTTATGTCTAGGCGGCTACCGCGTAAGAAAATCGCATCATTCGAGTTTCGCGAAAGACAATTTCGAATTTCGCATCATTTGGCACCGTGTAACAAATTCGCATCTGAAAATAGTGTTGCCATGTAAAGTATTCAATTTTGAGAAAAATTGCTAATTTCACATACGCTAAGTATTTGTCAAATGTCATTTGATAATATAAAAAAAAGAGTTATTTATAAACAAAAAAAAATATTTATATCATAATGGAATCTATAGCAGCAATTTTTATGGAAAGTGATAGTGATAGTGACACAGAAAACAATTTACAAAGAACTAAGAGAAATATGTATTTGAAAAGAAAATTTATTAGAGATAAATCTAATATATTGGATTTACCAAATATTCCGGACAAATGTGGAAATAATTATAATTCAAAATATAAATAATAAATTAATTAGAACACGTGCTATATGCATAAATATATATATGAAATCAGGTGTAAATATATATATTTATGTATATGCAATTTAAAGGTAAATAACTAATAATAATTAAATATTGAATATTTCCACATAAGTATATTTTTGCTGAAATAGCAAAATAACCATTAGCCATAAGAATCAATGTAATTTTAGGGTATAAAAGAAATGGGTTTTTAATAAAGAAATATCACTTCAACTTGAAAGTGTTTAATTATAACCTTATATCGGCTACCCGCTAAACTAAGAGTTATATAAAACCTTGAATCAAACAATAAGAAGTCCACTGAACAACATCGGCTTTTGCTAAGTTGCCACAACATTTGGCCTGACGGCTAGTGTTTTCAGTGAGATTTCGTGAAGTCTGTGACGTAAGGGACGCAAGACTTTACATAGTGAATGAAATTAAAGATGAATTAAAAGCACCTCAGCGTTCTACAGCGGTTCCACAAATAATAAAAGTGGCTGCAACTCTAAGACTTTTGGCCGAAGGTGGATATCAACACTCCATTGGTCAAGATATGAACATCGCGTTGGCTCAGCAAACTATATCTTACGTAATTTCTGAAGTTTGTGCGGCGATTGAAACTAAGATGTGTTCAAAACTAATATCTCTTGCTATGTCTGCCCAAGAGAAAATAGCTGCGAAGAGAAATTTTTTTGAACAATGTGATTTTCCCGGTGTAATCGGAGCTATTGACGGTACACATATACAAATTATTAGACCACATAAAGACGAACATATATATTTTAACCGCAAACTAAAGCATAGTATAAATGCTATGGTGGTAAGTTATATTTAGTACAAAAATTGTTTATGTTGTTTATTGTATATAACTTTAGATTTGTGATCACAATATGAGGATTCGTTCTGTTGATGGCTGTTACGGAGGCTCTTCACATGATTCACATGTATGGGGTATATAGAAAAGGAACGCACAATACAGTCGATACAAAAATACTTATCGAATGATATTTATAAAAAAAATTGCGAAATTAGCAATACATAGCATGCTAGATGCGAAAATTAAACTGTCATTTCATTTTCGCATTCGCATCTTTTGCGAGTTTCGACTTACGCGGTACGAAAAATCCGAATGCGACAAACATTTTGCGAAACTTGCACTAGGCGGTAGAGGGCCTGCTTTTGGCTGTAACTCATTGTTGTCTGATCCTACACGTATATCAAATAATTCAAGTTCTTGTTTAGATCATGTATTTTTGGGATTACATAGAAATAATAATATTAATTGTAATACAGCAATATTCGATCTGAAAATTACTGATCATAATATTAATAATTTTTTTATCTTAATATTCAAAGTAACCATTATTATAAATCCGTTATTAACCGTTATTATAAATTCGATTTTGAGCTAAATAAGATAAAAAAAGTATAACATGGATTCGGTTGGCTATTATTTAAATTTAAATTGTAGTGATGATAAAAACGAAGATGCGAGCGTGATTAATATCAGCAAATAACCACTTAACGTTTACCAAAATAAACTTTTTGTTTATATTTATAAATGTCAAAAATTATGTTTTTAAACAATCAGCTTCATTTTAATCTAAATGCTCCAATAAAAAAGGCAATGCGCCTATAAAAATTGGGAAAGCGCCAATGTCTTTTGTAAATGTGGCTCGGATAAAGCGTCAAAAAAGTTGTACGATATCTAATTTCCATAGTAGGGTAATTCGACGCGGATCGCATTCTTATTTTGCGCATAATATTCGATATGCGCGGCGGTCGAATAGTTTCATAGTAGCCCCCCTGAGATTTATAATATTATATTTTCTTTGAAAAACTCGAATTCTATATCGTTTGATAAAATTTCAAATAATATACTTAAAAATATTTCTCTTCAAATTGTTGATGTGCTTTGTTTTATATTTAATATGAGTATTCAGAAAGGTATCTTTCCTGATTCACTTAAAAATTCTATAGTTATACGATACCACTACATAAAAAAGGGGATACTATGAATCTAAATAATTACAGGCCAATTTCATTATTATCAGTATTCTCCACAATTTTTGAAAAAGGTATTAAAACTAGAATTTTGTGTTTTTTTAAATAAAATTAACTTTTTTAGCGAATTCTAATTCGGTTTTAGAAGTGGTAAATCCACTGAGGATGCGCTGCTAAAATTATGTAGTGAGCTTTATGTTTCAATAAATCAATCTGACACTCCAGCCGCATTATTTATAGATATAACTTAAGCTTTCGACATGGTTGAACACGGCTTGCTGCTTGATAAATTGTATAAATCAGGGTTTAGAGGTTTTATATATGATTGGTTTAATTCGTATTTAAAAAATAGAAAACAGTGTTAAAATTAATAACCGTGTTAGTAGTCAGCAAGTTCTTAATATTGGTGTTCCTCAAGGTTCCGTATTAGGTCCAATTTAATTTTTAATCTTTGTCAATTCTTTGTTTGTCCAACCATTTAAAGGTAAAATTACAGCATTTGCTGATGATACTGCTTTGTCGTATTCTGAAAAAAACATATTTTGATATTAAAGTGGCTGTCAACCGTGATTTAGATATTCTTCGTCGTTGGTTAAATTATCATAAATTAGTGATTAGTAATAAAACAAAATTCATGCTATTTAACCTATCAGGAAATGTATGTGATGATTTCACATTCTGTATCACTCTCCTTGCTGCTTAAAATATCGTTTTTCAAATTTCTGCAGTCATAATAATTTAAAATCTAGTTTTAACGCAAGCATGTCGTGTAATGATAAGTGTTTCAATATTGAATGTGTTGATCATTTCAAATATTTAGGTATTTTTTTAGATGTTAGATTAAGCTGGAAAGATGACACGATATACTTAAACCAGTATTTAAATAAAGTAATTAGGCAGCTCTACCATCTTAGTCTACACTGTCCTATATCTATTTTAAAATTAGTTTATAATGGTTTATTTAAATCCAAAATTCAATATGGTATAAACTGTTGGGGTGGTACACATTTCAATAAATTGGAACCGCTGTTAATTAAACAGAAACATGCCTATCGTATTATATGTAAAATTAACCGCTGTTGTCCGAGTTTTGTTTTGTTCAAAAATCTAAACATTAATCTAAACATAAAACACTTGTATTATTACAGGGTACTCAAACGTTTTTTATTAATGCTGGTACTACTGTTAGATTCCATAACAATTACAATTTACGTGTTAATTCCAGAAATTTTGTGACTATACCTAATATTAATAAAACTCATTTTTGTCAATTTTATAATGTTATCGCACCGCGCTTATTTAATAAACTACCTGTAGTAAGGTAGATGTGAAAGTGTTGATTAAAATTTTTTTAAATAAATTAAGCTTTGACTTTTTTCATTAGATCATTCACAAATAATTCATGTTATAAGTCCCATAATTTAATATTCATTAGTTGCGTAAATAAATTCTTTTTCTTGTTAGTTTAATAATTTAATATCTTATTGTTCTTTATACTTTTAAAAAATTATAAATTTGTTGCAATAATCCCCTTCAACAAATCTATTTACATTTATTTATGTATGGTGCATTCGACTCTTGTCCTTCTGACAATAGAATATCCCTAACTATTTTTTTAACAAAAAATTTAAATGCTTATAATATTTTCATAAATTTATGTTTATAATATTTTCATTTTTAGCACATTTCCAACCAAATTGGAAGAAATGTGTGTATTAGTTTCACTCTGCCTGTCCGTCTGTCCGTTTACACAAACTTCTACATCTATTAAGATAGAGCAAAGCCGTATATAATATAAAGATATTCAAAATTTAAAAAAGACTTAAAAAAACTGAAAACATTAGGACGCCAATATGAGTAGTTCACCACAGCAAAATATTTTTGTTAAGAAAGTTGAAATAACGAGTTTGTGGATAAGAGGTAGAAATTGTATAGAGACGACAGAAGGTACACACATTTTTCCTGGTGAAATTTAATAATATACGCTCTTTTATTTTCTGTATACTATAATAATAGAAAAAGGAATAAGGACGAAAAAAATGTAGAAAAATATGTATGAGATAGAAAGAATCAGGAAATATATGTATATATTTCTGGAAATTTTGATCTATTTTAACAAAAATTTAGAAACTCATATTTGGAATCTTATATTTATTTTCAATTTTGTTCTGGAAAAAAATAATATACCTACTTTATATGAAGCAAAAATTCTACCTGTTTTCAGTTTTTTTAACTAAAGGATTTTAAAGGAAACAAATTTCATTTATTTTTTCAAATTTCAATTTTGTATTTTTCATTATTTTTGGTTAAAGATCAACGAACTTGGGATCGTAGTAAAATTAAAGATTAAAATCTTTAACAAAAAATTTTAAATCTTTATATATAAAAATGTAAAAATCTTTATATATAAAAAACGTTTGTGAATTTGTTAATATTAATTGAAAACAGATAAATTAAACACATGTGCCGGAGGTCCATAATAAAAAAAACAGAAGAGCTCGAACCGAACCTATGATGTAAATTACAAACAAATACACCAAGGATTTATGATATCTAAATCATAAAAATACATGATATATAAAGAAAGATAAATATATGTATTTACATATTTAAATAAAAAAAATATAAACATAAAAAAGTTTTTTAAACATACTTTCCCTTTACATAATATTCAACTAAAAAGTAACTAAACAAGCAAATAATACCACATCCATCATTATACTTTGCTCTGGAGTTTGCGTAAAAACGAATCGACATTTTGAAAGCTTCAAATATTTTATAATATATGAAGCAAAATTAAATTAATGCGCCGCAACATTTTTTTTCTCCATAATTTTTGTTGTTTCTTTTGTAGGTACTTAAACTGGTCAAGTAAGGCCAACTTTAACTTTATTGTTGAAATCTTAAAGCTAAATTATGTTGTAGTATTTAGGTCAATCATTATTTTACTAAATATATCTTTTGTTTATTGAATTAGATCTAGCGGCCTTTTCCGTTTCAATCTTGGATTATTGTCAGTTCGTAATAATTTTGATGCCAGATTTTGGTAACATAATAATTTCTGCAACTTTCCATTTTATATTTAGGAAAATGTTTGAGTCTGAATAATGCGTTAATTAATAAAGTTAGCATTACAATGCCTTTTCTAGGTAGATGCGTCAAAATTTCTTAAGTTATTAGGTCCTGGTGATTTATCCTGGTGATTTTTTCTTAAAACTTTTTTAATTACGTTTTCTAGTTCACTTAGTGTTACTCTATTTATGTTTTCTGTATACGCATTTACGCTCTTTTCATTTAGCTATATGTTGTTCTCATGAGGTTTGAAAACACCTTTTAAAAAACATCTGCTTTTTGTTTTGTATTCTTCGCCCATGTCCCGTCTTTTTTCCTGATTGGGCGCATATGCGTTATTCAACTTCCAAATATGAGCTCAATCGGTCAAGCCGTTTAAGAGTTATGGCCAGGTGAGGAGAAATATATATATATACCTATATACTGCAAGTGTGAATTCATAAAAGGGAAAGTAATAATAAAAAATAAAAAATAAAAAAAGTAAAAGCAACCAACTTAAATTTTAATAAGATATATTTGTGCAGTATCTTTGTTTTTTTCTTTTTTTTCACATCAAAATGAAATGTAATTTGTGTAATCAAAAAGTTGATAGGGCAGAACAAAAAGTTCTTTGTCTCATTTGCCAGAATTACAATCATCCAAAGTGCGCCAAATTGGAAAAAAGAGATCTCGAATATTTGGAGAAGATTAAACAGGGTTACAGATACAGATGCGAAAACTGTATTTTATGGAAAAAGTTCATAGACATAGACATCGACGTTCAAATTCACGTAGAAATAATGAAGATACATCAACTGAAAGACAAAATAATGATAACCAACAGCAGCAACAACAGCAACCGAATCAACATCATTCCATATCTGTAGCTAGAATAAATGAACGTAATAATAGAACAAATAATATTATTACACAAAATCAATCATTATCATTATCATCTAATAATCCATCAGTATTAGTTAATGGTCATGCACCTGATTTAAATTTAGATAATAACTCTGCTGGCAGAGGTTCTGAATCATCTGAAGGTGGTATTGCTAGTGGTATATCATCAGCTGTTGCAGCTGCAGTTGCATTAAATGATACTGGTGGTGGTGGTGATGGTATTGATACATCAACAATACAATCATCATCATCAACATCACGTAGAAATCAAATAGTTGAACATCATTCTAGTAGTGGTATAAGACGTCCATTACAATTAACACCACATGGTTCACCAAGGCCACCATCTGCATTAGCTACTACAAATAATCTGCATTAGCTACTACAAAGTTTGTTTTAAATGATGTAAAGAATAGTAATGCGAGCGAAAAAGTTATGAAACTTATATATGATGGTTTGGTGAGCCAATTGTTTTAAATGATATTGAGTCTTGTTTTATTAAAAAAAGAAAAGAGAAGAGTGGTAATAAAGCTGATATTAACATCGTGAGTGTTAAGTTTAAAACAATAACAACTAAAAATAAAATTATGGAAAACTTACATAAGGAAAAAAATCAAATTAATTTTAATATTTTTGATGGTCAAAATAACAACAAACGTATATAATGTAAATGACTGTCTTACTGGTTATTCACGATCTATTCTAGAGAAAGCAAAAATGATGCAGAAAAACAATAAATTGAAATATGTTTGTAGAAATGCAACTATTCTAATTAAAGTAAAGGAAGGTGAAAAGGTGATTAAAATTAAGAGTTTAGAGGAGTTATCTAATTTTTAAATCTATTTTATATATTTTATTTAAATAATGTTAAATTTTAATAATGTTAATTTAAATCCTCATAATAATTTAAATATCAATAAATCTTCCTTGATAAATACTGATAGTAATAATTGCTTTTGCATTGATCATTCAAGCATTAATTTTAATTCGGGTTTTTCTATAGTTCATCAAAATATACGTAGTATTAGAAAAATTTTTGATTCATTCTATTCACATCTTATTTCACTCAATCATCTGCCTGATTTAATATTTCTTTCTGAAATTTGGATTTTTGAATATGAAATTTCTCAAGATCCCAAATTATACTTTTGCAGCTAATTCTAATAATAATTATTCTTCAGGTGGAGTTGCGGTATATTATAGAAGTGACATTATATGTGAAACCATAAATACTAGTCTGAATAGTGCAGATTTGATTAGTGTTAGTTGTGAGATTTCTGGATCTCTTTATTGCTTTATCGGTGTTTATAGATTGCATAAATTTAGTGTTAATGTGTTTTTGGAAGAATTTTCTGGTTTTTTGGAAACTCAAAATTGTAAAAATTTAGTTTTTATCGGTGATTTCAATATTAATTTTTTGTCTAGTTCACCTGACTTTGATAATTTTTTGTAGCTTATGTCTAGGCGGCTACCGCGTAAGAAAATCTCATCATTCGAGTTTCGCGAAAGACAATTTCGAATTTCGCATCATTTGGCACCGTGTAACAAATTCGCATCTGAAAATAGTGTTGCCATGTAAAGTATTCAATTTTGAGAAAAATTGCTAATTTCACATACGCTAAGTATTTGTCAAATGTCATTTGATAATATAAAAAAAAGAGTTATTTATAAACAAAAAAAATTATTTATATCATAATGGAATCTATAGCAGCAATTTTTATGGAAAGTGATAGTGATAGTGATACAGAAAACAATTTACAAAGAACTAAGAGAAATATGTATTTGAAAAGAAAATTTATTAGAGATAAATCTAATATATTGGATTTACCAAATATTCCGGACAAATGTGGAAATATTTATAATTCAAAATATAAATAATAAATTAATTAGAACACGTGCTATATGCATAAATATATATATGAAATCAGGTGTAAATATATATATTTATGTATATGCAATTTAAAGGTAAATAACTTTATAATAAATAATAATTAAATATTGAATATTTCCACATAAGTATATTTTTGCTGAAATAGCAAAATAACCATTAGCCATAAGAATCAATGTAATTTTAGGGTATAAAAGAAATGGGTTTTTAATAAAGAAATATCACTTCAACTTGAAAGTGTTTAATTATAACCTTATATCGGCTACCCGCTAAACTAAGAGTTATATAAAACCTTGAATCAAACAATAAGAAGTCCACTGAAGAACATCGGCTTTTGCTAAGTTGCCACAACATTTGGCCTGACGGCTAGTGTTTTCAGTGAGATTTCGTGAAGTCTGTGACGTAAGGGACGCAAGACTTTACATAGTGAATGAAATTAAAGATGAATTAAAAGCACCTCAGCGTTCTACAGCGGTTCCACAAATAATAAAAGTGGCTGCAACTCTAAGACTTTTGGCCGAAGGTGGATATCAACACTCCATTGGTCAAGATATGAACATCGCGTTGGCTCAGCAAACTATATCTTACGTAATTTCTGAAGTTTGTGCGGCGATTGAAACTAAGATGTGTTCAAAACTAATATCTCTTGCTATGTCTGCCCAAGAGAAAATAGCTGCGAAGAGAAATTTTTTTGAACAATGTGATTTTCCCGGTGTAATCGGAGCTATTGACGGTACACATATACAAATTATTAGACCACATAAAGACGAACATATATATTTTAACCGCAAACTAAAGCATAGTATAAATGCTATGGTGGTAAGTTATATTTAGTACAAAAATTGTTTATGTTGTTTATTGTATATAACTTTAGATTTGTGATCACAATATGAGGATTCGTTCTGTTGATGGCTGTTACGGAGGCTCTTCACATGATTCACATGTATGGGGTATATAGAAAAGGAACGCACAATACAGTCGATACAAAAATACTTATCGAATGATATTTATAAAAAAAATTGCGAAATTAGCAATACATAGCATGCTAGATGCGAAAATTAAACTGTCATTTCATTTTCGCATTCGCATCTTTTGCGAGTTTCGACTTACGCGGTACGAAAAATCCGAATGCGACAAACATTTTGCGAAACTTGCACTAGGCGGTAGAGGGCCTGCTTTTGGCTGTAACTCATTGTTGTCTGATCCTACACGTATATCAAATAATTCAAGTTCTTGTTTAGATCATGTATTTTTGGGATTACATAGAAATAATAATATTAATTGTAATACAGCAATATTCGATCTGAAAATTACTGATCATAATATTAATAATTTTTTTATCTTAATATTCAAAGTAACCATTATTATAAATCCGTTATTAACCGTTATTATAAATTCGATTTTGAGCTAAATAAGATAAAAAAAGTATAACATGGATTCGGTTGGCTATTATTTAAATTTAAATTGTAGTGATGATAAAAACGAAGATGCGAGCGTGATTAATATCAGCAAATAACCACTTAACGTTTACCAAAATAAACTTTTTGTTTATATTTATAAATGTCAAAAATTATGTTTTTAAACAATCAGCTTCATTTTAATCTAAATGCTCCAATAAAAAAGGCAATGCGCCTATAAAAATTGGGAAAGCGCCAATGTCTTTTGTAAATGTGGCTCGGATAAAGCGTCAAAAAAGTTGTACGATATCTAATTTCCATAGTAGGGTAATTCGACGCGGATCGCATTCTTATTTTGCGCATAATATTCGATATGCGCGGCTGTCGAATAGTTTCATAGTAGCCCCCCTGAGATTTATAATATTATATTTTCTTTGAAAAACTCGAATTCTATATCGTTTGATAAAATTTCAAATAATATACTTAAAAATATTTCTCTTCAAATTGTTGATGTGCTTTGTTTTATATTTAATATGAGTATTCAGAAAGGTATCTTTCCTGATTCACTTAAAAATTCTATAGTTATACGATACCACTACATAAAAAAGGGGATACTATGAATCTAAATAATTACAGGCCAATTTCATTATTATCAGTATTCTCCACAATTTTTGAAAAAGGTATTAAAACTAGAGTTTTGTGTTTTTTTAAATAAAATTAACTTTTTTAGCGAATTCTAATTCGGTTTTAGAAGTGGTAAATCCACTGAAGATGCGCTGCTAAAATTATGTAGTGAGCTTTATGTTTCAATAAATCAATCTGAAACTCCAGCCGCATTATTTATAGATATAACTCAAGCTTTCGACATGGTTGAACACGGCTTGCTGCTTGATAAATTGTATAAATCAGGGTTTAGAGGTTTTATATATGATTGGTTTAATTCGTATTTAAAAAATAGAAAACAGTGTTAAAATTAATAACCGTGTTAGTAGTCAGCAAGTTGTTAATATTGGTGTTCCTCAAGGTTCCGTATTAGGTCCAATTTAATTTTTAATCTTTGTCAATTCTTTGTTTGTCCAACCATTTAAAGGTAAAATTACAGCATTTGCTGATGATACTGCTTTGTCGTATTCTGAAAAAAACATATTTTGATATTAAAGTGGCTGTCAACCGTGATTTAGATATTCTTCGTCGTTGGTTAAATTATCATAAATTAGTGATTAGTAATAAAACAAAATTCATGCTATTTAACCTATCAGGAAATGTATGTGATGATTTCACATTCTGTATCACTCTCCTTGCTGCTTAAAATATCGTTTTTCAAATTTCTGCAGTCATAATAATTTAAAATCTAGTTTTAACGCAAGCATGTCGTGTAATGATAAGTGTTTCAATATTGAATGTGTTGATCATTTCAAATATTTAGGTATTTTTTTAGATGTTAGATTAAGCTGGAAAGATGACACGATATACTTAAACCAGTATTTAAATAAAGTAATTAGGCAGCTCTACCATCTTAGTCTACACTGTCCTATATCTATTTTAAAATTAGTTTATAATGGTTTATTTAAATCCAAAATTCAATATGGTATAAACTGTTGGGGTGGTACACATTTCAATAAATTGGAACCGCTGTTAATTAAACAGAAACATGCTATTCGTATTATATGTAAAATTAACCGCTGTTGTCCGAGTTTTGTTTTGTTCAAAAATCTAAACATTAATCTAAACATAAAACACTTGTATTATTACAGGGTACTCAAACGTTTTTTATTAATGCTGGTACTACTGTTAGATTCCATAACAATTACAATTTACGTGTTAATTCCAGAAATTTTGTGACTATACCTAATATTAATAAAACTCATTTTTGTCAATTTTATAATGTTATCGCACCGCGCTTATTTAATAAACTACCTGTAGTAAGGTGTAGATGTGAAAGTGTTGATTTAAATTTTTTAAAATAAATTAAGCTTTGACTTTTTTCATTAGATCATTCACAAATAATTCATGTTATAAGTCCCATAATTTAATATTCATTAGTTGCGTAAATAAATTCTTTTTCTTGTTAGTTTAATAATTTAATATCTTATTGTTCTTTATACTTTTAAAAAATTATAAATTTGTTGCAATAATCCCCTTCAACAAATCTATTAACATTTATTTATGTATGGTGCATTCGACTCTTGTCCTTCTGACAATAGAATATCCCTAACTATTTTTTTAACAAAAAATTTAAATGCTGATAATATTTTCATAAATTTATGTTTATAATATTTTCATTTTTAGCACATTTCCAACCAAATTGGAAGAAATGTGTGTATTAGTTTCACTCTGCCTGTCCGTCTGTCCGTTTACACAAACTTCTACATCTATTAAGATAGAGCAAAGCCGTATATAATATAAAGATATTCAAAATTTAAAAAAGACTTAAAAAACTGAAAACATTAGGACGCCAATATGAGTAGTTCACCACAGCAAAATATTTTTGTTAAGAAAGTTGAAATAACGAGTTTGTGGATAAGAGGTAGAAATTGTATAGAGACGACAGAAGGTACACACATTTTTCCTGGTGAAATTTAATAATATACGCTCTTTTATTTTCTGTATACTATAATAATAGAAAAAGGAATAAGGACGAAAAAAATGTAGAAAAATATGTATGAGATAGAAAGAATCAGGAAATATATGTATATATTTCTGGAAATTTTGATCTATTTTAACAAAAATTTAGAAACTCATATTTGGAATCTTATATTTATTTTCAATTTTGTTCTGGAAAAAAATAATATACCTACTTTATATGAAGCAAAAATTCTACCTGTTTTGAGTTTTTTTAACTAAAGGATTTTAAAGGAAACAAATTTCATTTATTTTTTCAAATTTCAATTTTGTATTTTTCATTATTTTTGGTTAAAGATCAACGAACTTGGGATCGTAGTAAAATTAAAGATTAAAATCTTTAACAAAAAATTTTAAATCTTTATATATAAAAATGTAAAAATCTTTATATATAAAAAACGTTTGTGAATTTGTTAATATTAATTGAAAACAGATAAATTAAACACATGTGCCGGAGGTCCATAATAAAAAAAACAGAAGAGCTCGAACCGAACCTATGATGTAAATTACAAACAAATACACCAAGGATTTATGATATCTAAATCATAAAAATACATGATATATAAAGAAAGATAAATATATGTATTTACATATTTAAATAAAAAAAATATAAACATAAAAAAGTTTTTTAAACATACTTTCCCTTTACATAATATTCAACTAAAAAGTAACTAAACAAGCAAATAATACCACATCCATAATTATACTTTGCTCTGGAGTTTGCGTAAAAACGAATCGACATTTTGAAAGCTTCAAATATTTTATAATATATGAAGCAAAATTAAATTAATGCGCCGCAACATTTTTTTTCTCCATAATTTTTGTTGTTTCTTTTGTAGGTACTTAAACTGGTCAAGTAAGGCCAACTTTAACTTTATTGTTGAAATCTTAAAGCTAAATTATGTTGTAGTATTTAGGTCAATCATTATTTTACTAAATATATCTTTTGTTTATTGAATTAGATCTAGCGGCCTTTTCCGTTTCAATCTTGGATTATTGTCAGTTCGTAATAATTTTGATGCCAGATTTTGGTAACATAATAATTTCTGCAACTTTCCATTTTATATTTAGGAAAATGTTTGAGTCTGAATAATGCGTTAATTAATAAAGTTAGCATTACAATGCCTTTTCTAGGTAGATGCGTCAAAATTTCTTAAGTTATTAGGTCCTGGTGATTTATCCTGGTGATTTTTTCTTAAAACTTTTTTAATTACGTTTTCTAGTTCACTTAGTGTTACTCTATTTATGTTTTCTGTATACGCATTTACGCTCTTTTCATTTAGCTATATGTTGTTCTCATGAGGTTTGAAAACACCTTTTAAAAAACATCTGCTTTTTGTTTTGTATTCTTCGCCCATGTCCCGTCTTTTTTCCTGATTGGGCGCATATGCGTTATTGGATTCTTTAGCTTCTTTATTGGTCTCCATAATGGATAGTCAGTGTTTTATCTGCTTTCAGGTTTTTTAGATATGTAGTGAGTGTTGAAATTTTGTCTTCCTGTATTTTTCTTTTTAACTGCTGTTCTTTTCTGTTTAGGATGTTTTTGTCTGAAGGATCTCTGGAGTGTTGCCATTTTCTTCTTGTACTTCTTTTCTCTTTTACTAATGCTCTTATACTAGGATACTTAACTGCTACTGTCTTCGGGTTGAGTTTTTTTGGTGCTGTTCCAAGCTGCGTTCTGTATATACTTCGTGAACCTATCTACTTTAACTAGCTTACCCAGTCTGTTGAACTATTGGTCAGCATGGTTTTGGATCTATTGTCATTTTTTCTCTCAGGGTCAGAATGACTGCAGGTGTGAATTTACGCCTAGATTGTCTTCCAGGTCGGTGAAACTAGTCGATATTTTTGCGACAGAACATGAAATAAAAAGTGAAATAATGTTATCGAAAATAGAAGTACGAAAAAACAATAACGATATACTGAAATGATAAGATTAGATGTGAAAAACAAAACAGAGCGACAGGTAAAAGGAGGCAAATAAAAAGTGCGAGTTGAGACAATATACACTCTGGTTCTTAAATTAATTAAAATATTTTCCAACTGATGGTAATAAGCTTTTATATATTTTTCAAAAAAAAAAAGTTTGGTTTACATTTAATGAATATTATTTTTCTTTTGATCCCAATATAATTTAAATTTATTTTATACATTTTTATTTAAATAGAAAAATTAAATATTACTTTCTCAAATACATGCTTCTTATATCTACAATATATTCAAATTGTTAAATATAAACTTAACAAAATTAACAATAAAATTATTTTTAAAAAATTAACTGGCACATATTTTTAAAATATATTTATTTTGTAATCATACACACGCAATACTTTATTAAGAAGTTGATCCCAATTTTCAGTATATTAAACTTAAGTATTTATATTTTTGAATTATTAATTGATATACATTCTAAATTATTATTAAATATTTAGTTCCTAAATATATATATATATATATATATATATATATATATATATATATATATATATATATATATATATATATATATATATATGGATGTATTTTTAGGAAATCTTTTTTGTATTTATAACATTTTGGCATATAAGTATTGTCTTTGCATGTAAGTTTTATGTGCTTTTATTATTAAAGTTTCTATCTTAAACAATTTTATTTTATTATTTATTTATTTTATTACTAATGATTGTTTCTATTTATTTTCTTGTATTAACATTTCCTATAATAAATTTTTCAGTTACCATATATGTACATTGTTATTAATATAGGACGCGCATAATACAATATATATTCCCTGTATCTGATACATTTTGATATTTTTAATGAACAATTTTTAGAACCTTGTTCAAATGAATCCCATGATATTCATCTAAATTTATTTATGCGATAGTTAAATATGCTGCCGATATTTTTTTAAATTGTATATGCCATATACTTTCAAACAAAAATTAGTATACTCTTTTTATCAAAAATAATACGACTCGTAAGTTGAAATGCATTATTTTGCCTTGTTGTTTGACAACCCATAAAGTATGAAAATATATATTATATTATGGAATATGTTAAGCCTTTGAAATAATTAGTAATAATTTTATTTTTTCATAATTATCTTATACAGCAAAGAACTCACAGTATTACATTAAAATCATTGTTTAAGTATATATCATAAAGTTATCCCAGTCACGCAATTTTTTTGTGTGGTACAACTGAGAAAATGTTTTTGTAGTTGTTAATACAATTTTTCTTATTGGGTTAAAAATTGTGCTATTGACTTGACACAAGTACTTTTAAAAATATTTGACAACATATTTAAACATATATACTATACGAAAATGTACAAAAGTGAAGTCTAATAGCAAACGTTTTAAGACAATTAAAAACAATGGTGTTAACAATTTTATTCTCGGTCATACAACACAAAAATAATTATTATGTTATTGGCTAGGAGTTTATAGTTATATGTATATATTAATTGCTGTTAAAAGCTTAAAAAAACAACTAAATCCATATGATTGATATATTGATATGTCATTTGCTACTATAATACGAAAAATAAATAAATACTTATTTTATAAAGAAAGACATATTTTTAGGGCTTTTTTTTTAAAAAAAAATCCCTTATGTTAACGCTTTTCTGTCCGTCCGTCTGTCCGTCTGTCCGATGTAAAAGCAGTTATTTCACATAGTTATTGTACATACAAGTTCATGATTGACCCACCAATAGAAAGCTTGATTTATTGAGAACCAGATGTAATTGATAGAATTTTAAAATTCGGCCGGTAGACGGCGCTATTCACATTTTGCTAAAACATCTTCCGTATAAAAATTTAATTTTATATAGTAAATGTGCACCAAAAATGGTTTGACCACTCGTTGGAAAGGTATTTAAGAGTAGAATACGATGTCAGTAACCATTTTTCAAATTTATACCGGTAGAGGCGCTGAACGGTAAAATATATAAAATGTTAATTTTTAAAATGTGATTTCCAGTAGTCAATAATCCCCTAAAATTAAGTTTAATGTCGCAAATGAAGGGTAGTAAGTAGTAGTATAAAATCACAGTTGTTATAATTTTAGTTTCTTCCACTAGAGGGTGCAACATTCTACTCAAAATATGCATTTACAGTAGATAATTTAAAAAAAGCCCATGATTATAAAACTACTGATCAGTAGTTCGGCTGCGCGGCATTTTTTTATAAATACATACATATTAATGGTAATGTAATATTAATTGGTAAATGATTTTTTTTTTAATTTTGATTAATATAAACAAGCTAATACATATTTCCTACAAGCACATTTATCCTGATAAATCCATTTATTACGTTTCTTTAGTTTTTCCCATATTTTTTTTAAGAATTTTTGAGGGTTATTACAAAATATTGATGCTTGTGGTATATTTCTACAGAATCTGCAAATCCTTACCATTAATTTTATCGAAAGAATTGGAATTTTATTTAGTTAAAAAAGTCGTACATGCGTTATATCAAAATTACTGCTTTTGTTGTTTAATTCAGAAGTAATATTATTTCATTATCTAAATAAGAAATTAATATTTTAAATTGTTTTCAAAAAATTATGTTCTTATTTTATTTATATAATAAAATCGCGTTTTCATAATTTTTAATTTGTTAAATAAATGTACGTTTCATAATATTAATGACAGTTTTTTTATAAATATACGCTGCAAGTAGCCAACATTATAGCTATGCGTCCGCTTCGTGATTAGAACTCATATATACACTTGCTCAAATTAAACTAAAAACGTTGTTTTGAAGATTGTATTTTCGTGCATAATATTACCTATGATAGTTTTGCAAAACGGTTAAATTTTTTTAAATTACGCCTAATAAATCAGGAGGAAAAAAGCCGCAATTACTCCTAGCTGATCCTAGCTGACGAAGTGAATACTCGGGGGGTGTTGAATTATTATAATTCTAAATAAAACTAAGTGCTTAAATTGCTTATAAGTCATTTCATTTGAAGTAATTTGAATATAAATATAGATTAATTATATTATTTTCCATATGATTTCTTGCCACCGATTAAATAATCTTTTATAAATATAAATTATTTTGATGTTATATTATAGCAGTAATTGCCATAGTATTAATTACGTTGTTAAGAGCTATTCGCTAAACTTTTTAATATCCAAGATCATTGTAGGGAAGCAAAGATATTATCACTAAGCTTTTAACTTCAAGACCATTATAAGGAAAGCAAAAGAAAAAATATGAATTTTGGAGAAAATTGTAAAAGATTAATTTTTTCAGATGAAAATATTAGGAAAATTTCTAGTCGCAGTAATACTTATCTTTAATGATAAATATTATTTTAGCCACGATGACTTAATGTGTAGATGTAGATTATTATGCTGCGGCGCAAGGAATGGTGTCGTGAGTTAACTTCGTGGCAGAGGCTCCTGTGCCGTCGTAGCTTTAAATGTATACCATAAGAAAACAAGCATGTTAATTATTAGATCTGAAAAAAGATTGTAATTTGGGTAGCCCTATTATTTAAATACATATATATATATATATATATATATATATATATATATATATATTTCCTACAAGCACATTTATCCTGATATATATATATATATATATATATATATATATATATATATATATATATATATATATATATATATATACTATTAATTTCAAAGCTGACTATGTCTATCTCATTTGACAAAATAGTATTTGAGTTTATACATTTACATTTAAGTTGGTTTCAACAGGACATATCATATATCAATATGGATTTTTATAAGTAATATTTGTAGCTAAGATATGTTTAACGATGATTATATATATGTGTGTATATATATATATAAATATATATAACATATATTGAGTTTACAATAGTACTATAATTACTTTAAATGAACGTATACTTAATATAAAAAGACATACAATTAAATTAAAATCAAATAAATATATTTATTAGACAATTCTAGTTTCGGAAAAACTTAATAATAATATTATATAATGTATACATACGGTCCATGTGTTTAAAAATTCATGCAAATTTTTTTTAATCATATTCGTATTAATTTAATGAATTGGAGATTTATTTCACAATATGATTTGGAGCAACATAATGATATCCAGGTATTGGTAGACCAGCCGTTTCCATAGAAATTCTGCAACAGATATTTTAATTTTTAAATTAAAAAAATAAATATTAATTTTAAATTTTAAATATAGCAAATTCAATTATAATTTTAGGAATTATATGGCTAAAAATATAGTCTTACCGGATAGTTTTGGATTAGGTTGGATTGTTTAAAGTAATTCTTGTAGGTATATGTTTATTGGTCAATTTTTAGTACATTTAGTACATTTTGTAAATTTTAGGATAAAAAACACTCCGATTATTATTCACCTGGATATTAATAGAAATAATATATACAACCAAATAAGAAATCCACCGCAGGAAAACTGCGGCGTAGGATTTTCACAATCATTATTTTTTTTAAGTCACCGTTGCTGTAAACTTTTTGAAATGTTATATAAAATTGTAAATGACATTGTACAAAAAAATATATTGATAATTATCTGTTAGACCTCTCCCTAATTCAGGACGTACATTTATTTTATATAAGACATCGACATTCTCCAATATAGGTGAATTTAGTGTATATGGACGGGGAATTTTAATTATAATAAAAATATCCAAACCAATTCCAAATATTTTTTAATTTGCCCAAGTTACAACAAAAAATCTTGAAAAAGTCTACAAAGACAGAGCTAGTTTGTTTCCAATGTAGTCAATTTTTTTTAAGAATCAATATAAAATCATATAGATTCTGAAAATAAATATTTCAATCTTTAATTTCGTATATAGAACATAAATATCGGACAAAGATGGATGATTATTTGTATATAGGGTAGGCATCTGAGTGGCGTCAACTTGGCGATGCCGAGTGCTACAACTATAACCATCAATTGTGCTTATCATACCTCCCCGCGGTAACCACTGGATACTGGCTATTCCACCCGGAGTGCTGAATATAAAACAATGGTCCCACCGACATAAGCGCAGACCGCAAACGGAGGTTGGCGCTCGGCTTATAACCCAGCCCGTAAAAACTTTATGTTAGGAAAAGAAAAAGAAAAGAACGAGAGGACTTGATGGCAATTACCCACGCATACGCTTAAAGCACACATATTTAAGAATTTGCACCTGGAACTTACGTTCACTATCTGCCCCAGGCGCTTCTAATGAGTTGTTCAATCAATTCAACAAGTAAAATGCAGACCTAACAGCTGTACAAGACTTCAACTGCCTGCCTACCGACTAAGAAATTAGAATTGTTCGAACTTCGGATTACTCAGATAAGGATTTCGGATCATTTAGTACCGCGTAATAGCTGAAATACATGTGCAGAATTTCTGCACGCAGCGCTGCATGCAGCGATGCACTTAAAATACATGTGCAGCTTTTTTGACATAAATGAAATTTTTTTTTATAAATATTTTTATGTTTTAATTTTTATTTTGTTTGTTAAAAAAAAAATCATTTTGTTTTATGAACTCTATTAATTTTTCCTCCATTTTGAAAATAAATAAATGAAAATAAATCAAAACATTGATAAAATTGTCAAATTTCAATGTAATTTTTAAATTTTATTTTCCTAAGTTGTCAGTCTGAACGTTTTGTGTTGTGGTAACACTGCCGCTGCGCAGCGAAAGTAGAAATATAGACGACTTGCATCCGATGCATGCAGTGCAGAATTCCATGTATTTGGTTCCATATAAAACCGTGTATTCTAAATTATTTTTGCTGCTCTGCATGCATAATTCTGCACATGTATTCATTCGGATCGGAATTAGTGCTGCCATTGTAATATTATATATAGATATTATAAATATATTTTTCTCATATGTTTATTTGTGTTTATATATACATAGTATGTATATATGGTATATATACATACATAGTATGTATATATAGTATGCAACTTATATCAAAAATATGCATAAAAAACGAATATATTTTAATTTATAATGAGTTTAAAAAAAAGTGGAAACCTATCAATATTTATATTCTTAAACTACTTATTATATTATACCTATATATCTAACTACAAATTATGTATTATAATACTATATTTAAATCCTAATGATTTCTACTTTTACTAAAAAAAATAATTCTATCTAACAACTAAAATAATAATAAATTACAAATAATACGCTAATACTATTTTTGTTTAATAAACTATCGCACTAAAAAACTATAATTTAATACCAAAACGGGGGCAATGTTGGGCCCTGTAATACAAAAAATCATGTAGGGTATCAAATGAAAGGTTTTGAAGTGTACATCTCAATGGGGAGTATTTCGTGGGGCGCCGTGAGTTATGAATAACAGAAAACACTCTTTAAATAAAAAGTGGAATATTATTATTAAAAATAAAAAATATAAATAAAAAAAAGTTTTTTAAAAATACTTTCCCTTAAAGAAATATTAAATTAAAAAGTAATAAACAAGCAAATAATACCACATCAATGTACTTTCCCGTTGAGTTTTAGCCACTGTCAGCAATAGTAAGGGAAAGTAGACCTTATCAGAATTAATGCCATTTATAAGGAGGTCTACTTACCCTTACTATTGCTGACAGTGGCTCAAACTCAACGGAAAAGTACATTGATGTGGTATTATTTACTTGATGTAGTATTATTTATGTAGAAGGAATAGAATATTGATGACGTCACGCCAGAATATACCAAACGCACTCGATTAAAAGAACGAAAAAAAAAATTAATGGAATATTTTTTGTAATATGTAAAATTAAATGTTTTTTTTGTTTACATATTTATATATACTAGGGTAAATTTAAATCGTTATACTTTTAAAGTATAAATTTTATTATTTTAGTAATGTTGAAATAATAAAGAATTGTTTTTCCTTCAGACTTTGAGGGTAGAATAAAGAATATTCCATTTATTCTACCTTTCTACTTAGTACGAAAAAATTCTATTCGGAATATTCCGAATGAATAAAAGAACACGAAATGGAAAGAATAAATAGAATGAAAGAACGCTTTTTGACATTTTAAGCGCGTTCGGAATGTTTATACCAACGTCGACCCGACTTATATACCAACGCGAATGCCTGACACGATACATAGTCTCCCATGGCAAACACACAGCCTATTTCCGCTGACATTGGTACTGACGCGTCGGTATCGTGTTGGGTATTGCAGTTTATTTATTTTCGGCAGGTGGCTCAAAGAATGTTCATATTGGAATTGGAATTTGCTTTTTCTTTATTGAAAATGAAAAAATTGAATATATTTTTTATTTGTTTTTTTTTTTATTGACATTGCAATATTTATTTATTTAATTTTAGTATAATATTTAGTTTTTTTTTGCTTACGGCTTTTCAAATTTGATATACATAATAATTCGTATAAATACAAATTTATATTTAACTACTATTACTATCTTCTTCTTAGCGTTCCTCTCCGCTGCAGAGGTTGGACAACATCAACTTTTTTTTGTTTTGATTGGACTGCTCTAAATAGCTCTACCGTAGACATATTGAACCAGTGCTCGAGATTTTTCAGGCATGATATACATTTCCTACCTCTACTTCTTGTTCCTGGTATTTTTCCTTGAAGTACCAGCTGTAATATTCTATATTTGTTATTTCTCATAATATGTCCCAGGTATTTAACTTTCCTTTCTTTTAGTGTGTTGAGTACCATCTGGTCAGTTGACATTCTTTGCAAAATTTCGACGTTGGTAACCCTGTCTCTCCAGCTCACTCTTAGTATTCTCTTACATACCCACATTTCGAAGGAGTTAATTTTTTTCATTTCAGCCTTTCTTAACTTCCACGTTTCCGTACCACAAAACAATATCGGCCATATATAACATCTCAGCATTTTCTTTTTGATTGATAGTGCTATCTCGTTTTTACAGAATAATTTGTACATGTTTCTAAATGCTGTTTTTGCTTGTTCTATGCGTGAGATTATTTCTGTTTTGTTTGATGCATTCTGTTCGATTGTAGTGCCCAGATATTTTATTCTATTTACTCTTTGTACAGGCTTACCATTAACTGACAATTTATACTGACTGCTTGGATTTTTCCCAATTACCATATGTTTCGTTTTGTTAATATTCATATTCAGACCATACTTTACGCAACTATTGTTTAATTTGTGTAACATTTCTTGTAAGTCTTTTTCACTGTCCGCTATTAGTACCGCGTCATCAGCAAATCGCGCATTATTGATCAATTCCCCATTAATTTTAATGCCTGCGTTGGTATTAGTTACTGATTCTTTGAATATATTTTCAGCGTACGTGTTGAATAGAGTTGGGGACAGTATACAGCCTTGTCTGACTTCACGTTTAATTTGAAAGTTTTCTGTGCTGCCATCTCACGTTTTAACTGTCGCTACTTGGTTCCAGTATAAATTTGTTATCAATCTAACATCCTTGCCGTCCAGCCCTTTACTTAACAGGATTTCTACTAACTTGTCATGTTGAACTCTGTCAAATGCTTTTTCAAAGTCATTAATATCCTTGCTTCTTTGTAATAGTGTGTTTAGCATGAACAGCGCATCTCTTGTGCCTAAACCGTTTCTGAAGCCAAATTGCGTTTCGCTGATATCTACTTCTAATTTTCTATACCTATATTCTTTCGTGTATAATTTTTAGGAATATTTTTAATGAATGACTCATCAGGCTTATTGTTCGATATTTACTGCAGTCAGTTGCATTATTCTTTTTTGGTATCGTTATGAAAGTTGACTTTAACCATTCGTCAGGGGTATTTCCTGATTTATAAATTTTATTGAAAACATTTGCATTATTCTTATACCTTCTTCATCTAATAATTTTATTATTTCATTTGGGATTACATCTGGTGCTGCTGCTAGTCTGCTTTTCGATTTTCTTATCGCTGATTTCACTTCATCTACTAATATGTCAGGGCCTTCCACGTTATCGAAGTTTGGTGTCAATACTCTATTGTCATTAAACAGTTTCATGACATAATCTTTCCATACTTTTAATCTCTCTTCTGGATATAAAATCGCTTTACCGTTTTCATCTTTTATTAAGCCGTGAGATTTTGTTTTCATCTTTTATTAAGCCGTGAGATTTGATTTGTATTTGTTACTAGTTTAACTTTTTTATGTAATTGAAACTGTCGTGTTTTTCGTCTAATTCCTCTATTTCGTCGCATTCTTTCGACCAAAATTCATTTTTAACTTCTCTTATCTTTTTTTTTTATTAATTTATTCACTTCTCTGTATTTTGATTTATTTTTATTTTTATGTTTTGTTCTTTCATTCATTAAGATAATAATTTCACTTGTCATCCATTCTGTTTTCTTCGTTGTTATATTCTGGACAACTAATAGTGGTTTTTTAAAAGTGTTCCATTTATCATTTGATTCCTGTTCACTCAATATTTTTTGTTTGACATTTTCTAAATCATTCTTTATTTTATTTTTAAGTCTATTGGATGTCGTTTCATTTTCTAAAAGAGATAATTTAGGAATATTAACATTTCTACTTTTACTCATTTTTTTCAATTGTATTCTCAATTTAGCGCCAACTGGATTGTGGTCTGATTCAATATCTGCCCCTTGGTATGCTTTCGTGACTTTTATAGCGTTTTTGAATCTTGCATTTATTAAAATATAATGAATTTGGTTTTTAACTACTAGTTCATCATTATTTCTTGGGGATGTCCATGTGTATAGGCCTCTTTTTGCCATTTTGAACAACGTATTTGTTATTACCATATTGTGATCAATACAGAATTCTATTACTTTATTGCCTCTGGCATTTCTGTTTCCAAGACCAAAATTTCCTACCACATTATCCACCTTTCCATGACCCACTTTGGCGTTGAAGTCACCCATTATTATAGTAACGTTTTCTTTTTTGATACAATTTAATAATTCTTCTAATTCATTAGAACTCTTCACATATTGAATCATCACTGTCCGCTGTTGGTGCATATACCTGGATTAGGTTGGTATATTGGTAGAAATCCTACTCCTTTTCTGTTTTTACTATACATAATTTTATCAAATCCTATTTACAATTTCCCACAATTTTTCAATATAAATATAAAGTTAGTTATATTATATAATTAGTATACATTCTATAAATTCTTTTTCTAAATTTGATTAAAATTTTGCAACTTAAATAGTTGGATATTAAATTCTTGGAAACGATTTGTGATAGAACAAAACGTTTTACGCCAATCGAAAGATCGTATTCAAATTAGTGGCGCGTCGGGTCGAGTCGCTCTTTCATCATTGTGAACAGAAGTATTGTTTTCATATAGTTTAACTTTTTAACTTTGATTTACGTTCCGTTGCTTGGCGCAACGTTTCTCATTGTGAATCAGCAGTTATTATCAACCGTAGTTCGTTGATTATTTTTATTAAAATTTATTGATTAATATCTTACTGTTATGCATTTGTGACAATTTTTGGTCTATCTTTCTTGTACAAGCGGTAAATTGTTATCATTAAAAACCCAGCATAACGCACATTCGATTGTAAAATTATCGAATGAAATATGCGAAAATCATCGGAGATTAGCAATATCCAGTAGCAAAATATTCCAAAAGTTAAACTGTCATTAAATTTTCGTATTCGGATTTCTGCCGTGTTTCGTTTTACGCGGTATGAATTATTCAAATACGAATCTTAATATCCGAAAATCGAATTAGGCGGTAGGCACCCTGTAATTAAAGAATACTAAAGAAGAACACGCGCGATTTATTATAGTGGTCAGGAGAGAATTCGAAAATTCGGATGTGGCTTTGTAGTGGGCTCAAGTAACATAGGCGAGTGCCTATGTTCCATCCGGGTTGGGTACGGACAATGATATAGAAATATATGGAAGAAAGAGAAATACTTTTTTCTTGGCTTCACATATACTTTTTCAGAAAAATTAATTTTTCAATGTGTTAGATAGAGATAGCAAATTTATTCCCCTTCCATCTATTACTAATTCGTTGGATACGGAAGCCTGCATAGCAAAATCACGAATGTGAAAATCCGGAATGTTCGAAATCGGGATTTTAGGTCATTCCGGATTTTTTTTCGGAATGACCTAAAATCTAAAAAATAAATTTTTTTTCGGAATGACCTAAATTTCCCATTCCATCCGAATCAAAGCCAAATTTTTCAATATCAGCATAATCTGTTGGACATTCACCCACCGGAGATACTGATGATGCGGACAAAGGTACCTTCTACGACAGATTAGAAAAAACGTATGACATTAAAATGCTCGTAGGTGATTTTAATGCAAAAATAGGGAAAGAACAGATATTCGGAAGCACACTCGGAAGCCATAGTGCATACGACATCACCAGTGGCTACGCTTGCTGTAGACGATCTCCAGATCCGCGAACATCACACCAAATCGATCATGTGATGATTGACAGCAGGCATGCTTCAGATATCATGGACGGACGTCCATACATGGTGAGGTGCTATCATCGATTCGGACCACTACCTCGTCATTTCAAAAGTCCGAGCTGGGATATATATGCACAAAAGATACGCTAATCCTAGGCAACTCAGGATAAACGTGGAAGCGCTTCAATCATCAGAGATCGCCATTTTTATTGACGCATTTAGACTAAAACGATCAGCTGATTGTTTAAAAACATAATTTTTTGACATTTATTAATATAAACAAGAACTAGTAAAGCTTGGTGAAGTTTTTATAAATTTGAACTAAATAAAATTTATAATAAAAATAGTTTTATAGTAGTTTTATAATTATGGGCTTTTTTTAAATTATCTCCTGTAAATGCATATTTTTAGTATATCTAACACCCTCTAGTGGGAGAAATTAAAAATATAACAACTGTGATTTTATACAACTACTTACTACCTTTCAGGTGCGACATTAAACCTAATTTTAAGGGCTTATTCACTATTGGAAATCATATATTAAAAATTAACATCTTATATATTTTAGTATACAGCGCCTCTAGCGGTATAAATTTGAAATATGACATCGTATTCTACTCTTAAATACCTTTTCAACTAGTGGTCAACCTTTATTTTTGATGCACATTTACTATATAAAATTACATTTTTATTCGGAAAAAGATGTTTTGGAAAAATGTGAATAGCGCCGTCTACCGGCGAATTTTAAAATTATATCAATTACACCTGGTTCTCAATAAATCAAGCTTTCTATTGGTGGGTCTATCATAAACTTGTGTGTACAGTAACTATGTGAAATAACTGCTTTTTATTGTTTACATCGGACAGAAAAGCGTTAACATAAGTCATTTTTTTTTTAAAAAAAAGCCCTAAAAAAAGTATAAAATTAATTTCGGTTGCTAAATTTTAAATAAGTTCCATAAGAACAAAAAAAACCGAGATAGTATTAAGAATTCATTAAAGTCTATTTATTTATAAAATTTATTAATAATTTCAATAATATGATTTTAATTAGTAATACATATATTTAATAAGTAATAATATAAATAAATTCAAATATAAGAACAAAATAAGTTAATTGGTGTTTAAATTAAAATAATAGATTTAAATATTATAATGATATTAATATTTAAATTTACTAATATAACAAAAAAAATTAGCATAATATTATTATAGAAAGATATTATATATATTATAGGAAGACATTATATTATTATATAAGATATTTTATATCATTGTTGGAAGATTTTTATACAACAACAAGTTAATAATTAAATCAATTTTCAACGAAACTCCTATTTTTCTTGCCTACATAATGCCTATATTTTAAAACTACCGAAAACCGTGCATAAAAATTTAACGTTCATAGTAAGGCGAATCATTCGACCGGCGTCGAATATTTTTATTTCAAAGTATCAAAATTAGATATTAGACATATTTCATAGCTGGCGCGCACATATCTCATAGTAACAGAAACAAACAAAAAACATGAAAGTAAAAAAGCAAAAACTATACATAACTGTGAAAAATATGCAAACAGAAAATACAACGCTTAAGATTCGTGCAGCAAGGAAACATGCGTCATAAGCGAAAAATAGAAAGTTTGCAGAAATTACTTTTAAGAGCTGTCGGTTAAGAAAATAAATTGGCACCCTTTTTTTGGTATGGACGTGATACATCGGTATATTTATTTATAGTTGTTATAATTTTAATTTCTGTCACTAGATGGGGCAACATATAATTATGTTTTTTAAAAATGTTATTTAATCTTTACCAAAAATGAAGGGAAAGCAAGCCCATGACTGCTAATCTAAAATAAAATCAAAATAATTATCATAATCTGATTTTTTGCCGCTAGAGAGCAGTAAAATACAAGCAAAAACTTGTAATTTAATATAGTAAATGTCCACCAAAAATGAAGTGCGACTACTTGTTGGAAAGGCTGATAAGAGTAGAAAACGATGCCGGTAACCGTATTTCCAATTTCTACCGCTAGAGGCGCTGAACACTAAAATATGTGAAACGTTAATTAGCTTTAATAGGTTTAATGTCGCATCTGAAAGGTACTAAGTAGTAGTATAAAATCACAGTTGTAATTTTAATTTCTGCGACTAGAGGGTGTCACATATACTCAAAATATGCATTTTACAGTAGCTAGTTAAATTTAAAAAAGCCCATAATTATAAAACTACTGATCAGTAGTTCGGTTGCGCGGTATTTAGTATTAAAATCAAGTTGTGATATATATTTTAACACTAGAATAAATTATTAAATAAAACTAATATAGGAAATTTATTTACGAAATTAATGTATTAATCAAGAGTCAATAAAATATAATCAATGGGGTTTTTCTTTGTTATAAAGTCTTTTTTTATCTAGATTAAAAATTTGTTTCTTGTGTAAGATTTTTTTCAAGATTTACGCCTCCTTTTACTAATACTAATACATTTCAAAACAACACCTGATGATTTGAAGTTTGCTTTGTTGATTAATTTGATTCAACAAGTACTTTAAAATTTTTTAAATCTTTTTAAAAAAATTTAATATACATTTTCTACGTCTTATCTACAAACTCGTTGATTTAACTTTCTTAACAAAGATATATATATTCACAAGTGGAACTCATATGGCTACCTAATGTCTTCAGCTTTTTAAGTCTTTCTCAATTTTTGAATATCTTTATATACGGCTTTGGTATTACACTATAAAAAATAATTATAATATATTAAAAAAAATTAAAATAATTTTCCATTTTTTTATTTACAAACAAACAGTGTGATATCTATCTGTTAATTATTTTAATAAACCTCAAGTTTTATTTATAAAAACAACTATACAAACACAAAAAAAATCGATTTTGCTATTATCATGTTCCATTGAATCCCAATTTTTACCAAAGAAAAACCCCATAAATAAAATTTGAGAATATTGTTATTATTTTTATATTTCATATGATTTTGCACACTGTTTTCATATTGTTGAGGTAAAAAAAGGTAAGTTAAAAAAATATTAACCGGTATAAAATATTGTTATTCATCGTTGAAATAATTGTAATAATAAGGAAGAATAAATATTTTTATATTTGTCAGTATGTTAATATTTTTTATATTGTTCAGGTAAAAAAAACAGTTGGTATATTTTTAATCTGACATAATTTAAATATCAAGAAGGCAGATCTATTTTTACCAAACAATATTCACTATTTTTCCCTCCCATAGACAGAAATTCACCTATATTAGAGAATGTTGGAGAATGGAATTTTAATTATATAATAAAAATATCCAACACAATTCTAAATATCTTCTAATTTGTCCAAGTTATAGCAAAAAAAACTGTGGGCAAGGGAGCCACCTTCTAAATGTTCTAATGTAGGTACTCAATTTTAAAGATACAATAAAAAACCTTACAGATTCTAAAAAATAGAGATATCAATCTTTAATTTAGAACAAAAAAATCAGACAAAGATTTCTATATTTCCAACCAGTATGAAAAACGAGTTTTTGTGAAAATAAAAACAAAATTTCAAATAAATATTTTTATAAATATTAAATATAAATATTTTACATAAATATTGAGATATTTTATATTTAAAAAAATTGATATATTATCTTATGCAAATTATTTTATATATGTATGTAAATTCAATTTATGGTAAAAAAACCACTTCTTTCAAGTTGATCTAAATTAGTCTTTTTTTGTTCTTATGGCACTTATTTAAAATTTTAAAATGAAATTTTGTAGTTTTCTACATTTTTTTGTTCATTTGGAACTTTTAAACCTAGTCTAATTTACTCTACAAATACCGAAATTTACTTAAAAATAAAACAAATCCGGTCTGTTCGAGCCCATTGTACTACGGAGTAGTTTGAATTTTTCATATTTATGTTCATTCAATATATGTATTTCTCATTTGTTGTGTTCAATTTTTAATAGCACTAGCTAACGCTTAAACGTGCTAGTAAAGTTGATTACATGATACATAAATGATATGGTTTATAAATACATATATATATATATATATATGAGCTTACAATAATATTAAAATCATTTTAAATGAACGTGCATATATAAACATACATAAATATGACAACGACAATCAAATAACTAACAGTAGCCACTTCTACTTTCGGTAAAACTTAATAATAATATAATATATATATACATACGGTCCATGTGTTTAAAAATTCATGCAATTTTTTTTAATCATATTCTTATTAATTTAATGAATAGGAGATTTCACAATATGATTTGGAGCAACATAATGATATCCAGGTATTGGTAGACCAGCCGTTTCCATAGAAATTCTGCAACAGATATTTTAATTTTTAAATTAAAAAAATAAATATTAATTTTAAATTTTAAATATAGCAAATTCAATATAATTTTAGGAATTATATGGCTAAAAATATAGTCTTACCGGATAGTTTTGGATTATAGGGTGGATTGTTTAAATTAATTCTTGTAGGTATATGTTGATTGGTAAATTTTTAGTACATTTAGTACATTTTGGAAATTTTAGGATCAAGGAACACTCCAATTATTATCCACCTGGATATTAATAAAAATGATATACAAAAATATAAAAAATCCAACGTAGGTAAACTGCGGCGCAAGATTTCACAATCATAATTTTTCAAAAGGACTTCTCTTATATTAGCGCCTTTGCTGATCACCTTCTGCTGTAAACTTTTTGAATTGTTATTTAACATTGTAAATGACATTGTAAAAAACACACAATGATAATTATCTGTTACGAAGCTTGGAATATTTAAAACCTCTTTAGGATATTAGTCCGTTCGGTAAGCGATGTTATATTATTCGTCAATTATAAAAATTCACCATAGTAAATTTCCATGAAAATTAAAGTCTGCGTTTGTTAGACAGGTAAATTAGAGTACAATACGATACCAATATCAAATTATGTTATGCATTTTGAGGCATAAATTATAGTATTTGAGACTTGTACCATCTACTACTTTTTCACTCCGTGGTCTAAGACCATTTTCGGGGTTTATTAGAAATTCCATTTTAAAGATTAAAATATAAGTTAATTTGCAATGTACTTTGCGGCAGAAATTTTCATGATACTTGTATGCCAATGGAATTTTGTTAGTGTTAGCATATATTTATCTAATAGTTTTTATTTGTCCTATTTGGGCTAATTGTTTCTAGGAACTCAAAAATGATCCTAAACTACCCAACATAGGCTACTCGATAAGTTGGAACAACCAAAGACTGCCTTAAGTTAAAGTTTTAGTACAGCGAGTAATACACAGTCTAGTTCTAGTATATGCGAACATTATAACCGGGTGTTTATATTCGAGTTACCTCTGGCACAAAAACTCTTATTGGTGTGGATACCTAGACGAGATTTGAAATTAATTCAGGCTGGTCTTTCATCAAG
The DNA here is from genome assembly GCA_949752835.1 of Empis stercorea. Lineage (NCBI taxonomy): Eukaryota > Metazoa > Arthropoda > Insecta > Diptera > Empididae > Empis > Empis stercorea. Next base: position 38,606,038 of record OX457085.1, on the reverse strand, counting down.
TTATAGTTAAGTATTGTTATTATGGGTGACTTCAATACAAACATGTTATCTCCATTTAAAGCTAATTCTAGTAAGATTATAAATGTTTCTAACCAGCTTGGCCTTGAAAGTATTCACAACGGAATTCCTACGCATTTTGATTTTAGATCTTCGTCGTTAATTGATTTTTTTGTAAGTATTTCTAGTTTTGTTAAAAATCAAAAACAGTTTTGTGTGCCCAGCATCTCATTCGTTTGTTTCTCTCTATTGACGTTGATAAGAATTGATATATCAACAACTATTTTTTCTTGATTATAAAAACAATAATTATGACCAACTTGCATCTGATGTGGTATAGTATGATCTTACTCTTTTCGTTTATTTGTATATCAGTGCTTGGGCTGGAGATATCATCAAATACTGTTGTGTTGGATAACATCTCTTTAAAATTTGTTAAAATTATATGATTTTTTAATATTGAATAATAACATTTATCTTGTTCATTAATTATGTATATAATGAAATTAATAATTTAATTACATATATCAGAAATAATTAAGTTTTTATTTTTAAAAATCTTGTAAAAAATTACTATAAATGTATAGAAATAAATATTAAAGTATAACATTTCTGTTTTTTTAAATATCTGTACGAAGTCGTAAACTATGAATGAATGAATGAATTAGAAAATATTAGTCATCATGAATTAATAATATAAGAAAAAATTATTCTGAATAAAATTTAATCTAAGGATATACTATTTAATTGCCGACCATCTGATAATAATAGTGGTATTAAATTAAATAGTTCTCTTATTAATTTTTCTTCTCAGGTTACTAGTTTGGGTGATGAAATAGATTTGAGTGATGATGAAATAGATGTGATAAAATTAATTTACTTGGGAAGTGTTTTTATTCCAGTTTGCATTGTAAAGAAAATCATAATATTAACGTTAAAATATATGTTTCTATATTTTACAACGAAGTATATAATATAGAAGCCTAAAGATGTTAGAATTCGTGTTCCAACATCTGACAGCGTCTCTGAGGTAAAATGACAGTTGGCGGATATAAATTTAATAATTAAACCATGTACTATTTGGTGTAATAATAGAAGTCGTGACGTCATTCGGGCTTATCAAATTTATTGTTGCATATTTTATCAATTTTATTTCATAATTTATTTATTTATTTATAATTTATAATTTCAATAATATTTAATTTTTATTTAGAAAGCAATAAAAAATTGGATAAACCCCGTCACGACTTCTATTATTACACCAAATAGTAATGGCTTAATTATTAAATTTATATCCGCCAACTGTCATTTTACCCCAGATATGTTGTCAGATTTAGGGACCAAGCATTTATATGAAAACATAACCTCTTTAGGCTTCTATATTATATAGTTCGTTGATATTTTACATATTTTTTCTAGATTTTTTCTTTCATTTTTCTATGAAACTTTCTTCCAATTATTTTGGATTAGCAAATTTATCTAATGTAAATAATTGTATATGTATATATGCAATTTCGAATTAGTTTGAGAATATTATATTGATTTTTAAAATTAACAAATATGTAGTGGACAATAAATTGTAAGAATTTTTGCACATTATTTTATGATTTTCTATGAGTTTATTGCCAAACATTTTACATATACAAGTTTTGATCTTAATTTTGTAATTTAACTTATTTTCTAGATGGTTCTATTTAGTATAAATTTTGATTATAATTTATCATTTAGAGATATACGTAAAATTATCTTATTATACATATTAATATTAATTTTTAAAACTTAAATGTATTTGAAAAGCAGCGATAAAAGAGTAACATAGTTTACATGGCTAATGTAGATAAGTAAATACAATAGTAATATATTTTATATTGTATAATAAGTTTTCCGGTAAAATTTATAGTATTTTTTTTAATTTTCACTAAGATGATTTGAAAATATGTAACTTTAACATTTATTCATAAATTAATATTATTTTAACCACTGTTTGTATAAATTACAATTAAGGAAATCTGTATAAAAAGTGTTAGTCTTAATTATATAATATTATAACTGATTTTGAAGAAAATTATGGAATTATACTGATTTGCAGTGACATTGTTTATAGTATAATATTATATTATATATAATATTTACTTCTGATATAAACTTAATAAAATTCACAAATTAATTTTCAATTCAAAAATATTTTTGAATGAAGAATAGATTAACTCACAGTATAAGCATTCCAATAAGTGAAAATTTAATTTAAAGAAAGTGTTAAAGTATAATCTCTATAGGATATTTATATAATATAGACACTACTTCAAACAATGATTTTAGAGTATACAAATTATAATATACTAATATTAAATTTATAATATACTAATATGAAAATTATGATATCGACCAATTATCACAAATCTGTACATTAATTCTTTCTAATTATCAACTACAAATTTAATTAATTTTTTTGATATTAGTAAGGATTAAATTTGTTCCTATCATTTTTTTTGTCACTGTTATAACTTAAATTGTCAGATCGCATACGGGAATAATTTTTTGTTCTATGCACTCCAGTAGTTTGCACAGGAGGCCCTAAGTTATTTGCCAGCCCTCCCAATAAATCTGTTAATCCACCCAATGCTGACAAACTGGAGAGAGCATTTAAAGCACCAGGCTTAGAAAGTAGCTGGGCAAGGGGAACGGCTGACACTAAAGCATTATTAGTTGAGCTTTGACTATTACTTAATGTTGTCGAAGATGTTCCCGTAGACGTATTTGATGTGGACGACTGATTTCCATTAGATGTATTACTATTTGCTTCTTGTAGATTAGCCTTCTGGAGTTCAACGCTGCGGGAAAGAAAGAGGTAGGATTTGTTAGGTTTCTGGTGTTTTGGGATAGAACAGGAGAAGTACAGCTATTTTATACAACTGTATATATCATTTGAACAGAAATAGTATTTGACTAGTATATGATTAGGATAACATTACAAAGACTTTGCTGTCCGTGCCGTTTCTTTCGGGTTAAAGCAGATTCACTGTGTATTTACTCTGTAAATATAAAGTAAACTTGAACATAAACCATACATTATAAAGTTTACCGGGCATAAACTTGAACATAAATCATACATTATAAAGTTTATATGAAGTTTATTTTCCAAATATTACAGCTAAAAATAGGAAAAGATGCTAGTGTAAATTAATTCTTGTAGTTAAATATTAAGATTATGCTGAAACATCAATAATAGCTAGTTCATTTGACTTTTGTAAGTTCTCAATATATATCTACATATGTATGTATAATTTTATCAACGAAATATAAGGATAAAAATATTTCTGGAGATAAAGTTAAGAGACATGATGGTGTTTGCAATAAGTCTTCAAAAAAAGTTCGGTTTGTGTTCAACTGAAATAACATTTTACCACTTGAACTAGCTATGTACATAAACAGTAATTTTTTTGTATGTTTCCATACATAGTCTTATTTCTTATAGCCAAATCTCACTACTGAAATATTTTTCATTCCGAAATCGAAAAACATATATAATATAGATGTAAAATTTCGCAGTAAAATACTATGCAAACCCTTTTTTTAAGGTAAAATACTGTAAAAAACATTATATGTTTTGAATTACAGAATACAGAACTTCAGAACTTAACACAGCATACAGAAGTTA
>OX457085.1:38567449-38602183 GCA_949752835.1 Empis stercorea | reverse complement strand
GAAAGGTAATAAACTCCAAATATTTGGAATACTTTATACCGTATTTAATTTACTGTTTTCTGTACCTAACAAAAATCAAACTTAAAAAAAAAATATTTTTTTTAAATTTACTTTATTGCATAATTAGAATGCTCAGATAATTTTAGCACATTGTGTAATAACTTTTTTAATACAATCATAATTTTTTGAGTTATAGCTGTTACAAAACTATACAACAAAAAAGTATTTTAATTTATTTTAAATAATAATTTAAAATTGAAACATTTATACAAAAAACAATTATAGAAAATTTTAATAAACATAGTTGTACAAAAAAGTATTTTAATTTATTTTAAATAATAATTTAAAATTGAAACATTTATACAAAAAACAATTATAGAAAATTTTAATAAACATAGTTGTAAAGAATATATAATAAAAAATTCTCTGTTTATTCTGTGAAAAAAAAAATTTCTTAGTTTAAAACTTTTTTACCTTTTAGAAATAAATTTTTAATTTTTTTTTTTTTTTTATAAATATAGCTTTTTTAATATTTAAAAAAAATTTTAATAGTGCATTGATAATAAATATTTCAGAATAATATGAAAAATAGATATAAGTATATATATTTATACATTATATATATATATTTATTTATACGTCAATATATGTATGCATTCCAAAAATAAATAAATTGTCCACTTAAGCAAAACCCTGCACCTGTACATCCCTGAAATTTATTTTTTTTTACTATGGATTTTTTTGCCATGCCGGCATCGTTCATTTTTATATTACAAATTTGGGGTCATGTATTGCCGCCACAGGAATTAAGGCCAAATAGCGATAATTTACTTAATATTGCGTCAATATGCCAGGCGTTAATTCATGTACTCATTACGTTTTATAATTTTGAACCACACAAATTTTTTAAAAAGATTTCAGAATAATATGTACAACATATAATGAGAGAGCGGGTTCCAATGTTATGACCCGCGAAGAAAAATTGAAAAATTCGCATTTGTTCTACATGCGACTTCTTTATTATTAGATATTCTTTGGTTGTAGTCTTGTTATTGCTTGAACCTTATTAACATTTTTTAAATTTTCCTTCATTTTGACACAGGCATTTTCTATACGCTCTATTAATTGCTCCCGTGTTTGTATTACTGCCTCATACATGTGTCCTTTAAAAAATCCCCATGCATAAAAATCCAGTGGTGTTAAGTGAGGAGATCTTGCTGGCCATGAAATTGGTCCATTGCGACTAATGTATCGTTCTGTTTTCATTTATCCACTGAGTGACGTCTCTGCAATAATGCGCTGGAGCTCCATCCTTTTGGTGAATAAAATTATTTTGCAATAAGTGGCACCTCATCAAATATCCTCTCAAGCTGTTTCTACACTTTATTTTTATGTGTCTTTCTACACTTTATTTTTATGTGTGTTTCTACACTTTATTTTTTATGTACTTAAATTGTAAACCAGCTCGTCCTGTGCTCAACGTACGATCTTGCATAAACAGATCCAAAATTTGTTCATCAATGTTGACATTATTCTGAATATTCCCCTGTCTATCGTACGGAAACAATGTTGGTCTTTCTCTTAATCGTCTTTGAACGTTTCTGAAGCTTTGAAGATTTGGTGTCTACCTATCTGGATATCGGTTTGCATAGTCCCACTCTGCAATTCGCGTATTACCATTGCAAAAATCATAAATGAAATGCATATTTGCATCTTCCTCTCAGCAATATATCTTGGCATTTTAGACATTTAATTCACGAAAAACTGATCGTGATAAAAATGTCCGTCTATCTTATATCCAACAATCTTTTATCTTGTAATGAAAAATTGCAAATTCTTTTACCTCATTAATATGGAGAGGCAAGTATTAATATTAATTAATAATACCATTGATTTTAAATAACTAGATAAATCACCGACGCTGCATACTTTCGTCAACAGGTACCGCCACATACACCATTTTCAGAAATTTGAAAAATAAATTGAAAATAAGTGAGCAGCAAAATAAATTCTCTCTTTCAATGAGAAAATAAGAAAAAAATGTATATTCCTTTTTTGCGTTTTTTCTTTTTTTGTTGATTTTTTAAGTTTTTATGGCTTTAGAATTTTTATTTTTATTTTATGTTAGTGAAAATTAATATTTGTCAAGAAATTTTATAATGAATGTTTATTATTTTTGTAGAATTTTTGATTTTATTTTATTATATTTAAAAAAAATTATTTTTTGAAAAATTAATTTATAAAAAAAATATTGTCGATGATGGGGATTGAATCCGAATGTTATTTTTCATAATTTTTTTCATACAAATATATGAAAAAAATTAGTTTTATCTAATATATGATTTGATAACCTTATAAACATTTAAACATATGTACATATACATATATATAAAATTGAAAATTAAATTAATTTGTTTTTTAAAAATGCTTTAAAAAAAAAGTAAAAAAAAATTAATTTAAAAAATTATCGTCCCTGATGGGAATTGAACCATATACATATAAATATATGAAAAATATGAAGCAAAACTTGTCCTGCCAGTCTATGAATAGTCATATTACAACCATGGCTGATTCTTTCCATATTCGCATAATACAATATACGGTATATATATTTATTATATATGTGTGTAATATGATTATGTATATATTTATATAATTAATATGCAACACTCTAAGACAAGACAATTTTTATCATATGTTTACATTTTGAAAAATAACCGTCGGAGACAATATTTTTTTTTTAAGTATTTTTTTTAAAGCATTTTTATATAGATTTGTTATATAGATTTGTTTAGTTTATATGGTTATCATTCATAAGGACAAAGCTATTTTTTTCTTATTATTGTATGAAAAAATTATGAAAAATAACATCCGGGTTGACTGCTGATTCACAATGAGAAACGATGCGCAAAGCAACGGAACGCAAATCAAAGTTAAAAAGTTGAACTATATGATATGGTTATCATTCATAAGGACAAAGCTATTTTTTTCTTATTATTGTATGAAAAAATTATGAAAAATAACATCCGGGTTGACTGCTGATTCACAATGAGAAACGATGCGCAAAGCAACGGAACGCAAATCAAAGTTAAAAAGTTGAACTATATGAAAACAATACTTCTGTTCACAATGAAGAGAGAGAGAGCCGACTTTTGCTTTGTTACTCGACGCGTAACAAAGCAAAAGTTGGCCAACTTTCAACTTTTACGATAACCAACGCGAGTAATTGACAGATAATAATAAAAATATTTCTCATTCTCAAAAGTATTTGTGGAAAACTCGATAGAAGGAATTTAATTTAAAAAAAATAGTTTAAAAAAATTATTAATTTTGTATATTAAATATACCAATTCTAGTAGTATTTAATACTATTAATATGTTTTTTTTTATTTTATTATTTTTTTGTGGAAAAAATGGACAAATGACTGAAATAAATGAAAATCAAAAGTCATTTAACGCTGAAAATACCAACACATTGTGAATTGAAAAATTATTATACCGTCGCTTTGCTTTGCGCTTGCTTTGATTTGCGTTGACGAAATTACATTGTGAATGAGCTATCAATCCCCATCAGAGACAATATTTTTTTTAACTGTTTTTTTTAATAAAGTAAAATTAAAAATCCTGTAAAACAAATAATAAGCATTCATTATATTAATTTTTTTGACAAATAATAATTTTCTGTAACATAAAATATGAAAAATAAAAAAATTCCCTACATTGAATTTTTTATTCTTCTCAAAATGAATTTTTTCTTTTTATAGCAAAATAAAAATTCTCAAAGCCAACAACAAAAAACGGGAAAAAGGAATATACATAAATAATTTTCTCACTGAAACAGAGAGAAATTAAAAAATAATATTGTTTGTTAAAAGTAATACATGCGCCCGCTGATGCTCAAATATAACAATATTTTTTTTCAAATGATGATTTATCTAGTTATTTAAAATCAATGATAATACTTTATTTCCAAATTCTTTTACCTGCTTAATAATTGTTTTACCAAATTATTATGGTGACTGGTGAAGCCAATATCAGTAATAATTAATAATTCCCAAATAATTTGACCTGATTAATAATAATTGTTTTGAATTAATTGAATTTTGAATTTTTTTACCTAGTGCCGGCAACTTTTGTAACTCAAAAAGTTATAATTGTACTGAAAAAGTTAGTATATAATTTTAGTGCTAAATTATCTGAACATACTAATTATTATGCAATAAAGTAAATTAAAAAAAAATTTTTTTTTTTACTTTGACTGTTACAGAAAAACAGTGAATTAAAAATACGGTAGAAACTAGTCCTTGTTTAGTTGGAGTAATTTATACTAGTTGGAGTAATTTATTACCTTTCTTTTTTACCCTAATTTTATTTATTTCCGTTAACAATTGTAGAAAATATTTAATTTTTATTGCTGGGACAAAAAATAAAATTATATATTTTTAAAATGGCTACCATCCTGTAACGGTACATTTTCGGACGTGTCCAGAGTGGAGTTTTTTTCATGAAATTAACCCAGGAATCCCTCATATCGTTTTGTCCACAAGGTACTCGGATATATATATATTACGATTTCAAGTTCAATGTCATATTAGTTTTGAAAAAATAATATACTACATTTTTTCTGAGTAAAGTTCATTAATAACTTTGTGAATACTGAAATATTGGATTGTAGGAAACAATAATGTAATTGATTAATTATATTTCTTACCTCATATTTATTAAATATTGCGCTAAAGCAACGGAATCAGGTGTACCACTTATGGTAATAGTACGATCAGTATTTCCAGCTTCACGTTCTTCACAATTTGATATACGAATCATGGCACCTGATATTTGTCTTATTTCTGCAATTTTAGTACCACCTTTACCAATAATACAACCAATTAAATCATTTGGCACTGTCATTTCATGTTGTTGTTGGTTACGATTAGTATTATTTGATCGTAATTGAGATCCCGCTAAAGCAGCCAAAGCTATAAAAAAATCTATTTGATTAATAATAATTTCCAAATTCGTAAACAAATTGTTATTTATAAATAATAAATTATTTCCCGATAAGACTTTATTGGAGAGAAAATAACATTAATTATATAAATTACGTTTTAAAAATAGTATTTTATTTATTTATTTTATTATTTGTAACAATTTCCTGTAAATTACATTTTAAAGTTTTCACTACACAAGGCGTTCATAAAAAACCTTGGGCAACTGAGGGTGTCTTTTTCTCAATGAAAAATAATAAAATAATGACAAATGAAGAAGATTTAGATATGGAGGTTGTTCCAGCACTGTCGATGATGCCGGCGGAAGTAACTGCTGCTTCTTCAACGTCTACAGAAGGAAGCACACGATTCGTGATATTGCGGTTTAACCGTACACCCTGTGAAAAATGATTCAGTAACTGATGCGGATTCCATGGTGGTGGTCAGCAAAAGTACTAAAGTGGGCCGCGATATAAAAATTATGAAGAGCTCGATGAACAATAGAAAAGAAGATTCGGTTAAGCGAAAGTTGTATTCTGTGAACAAATCATTGGAGCGTGGCAGTGAATATCTGCTATAAACACGGGGACGCAATAATCCAAGGTTATTTTCATTCCAATGTAGGGATGAAATAACTATGCTTCGGCAAAGTGCTATAGATCAATAATTTTAGCATCATTCCAACTAAAAAGAATGGAAAGAATAATCGAAACTGGACTAACATCAATTTCTTTTCAGACACACTTTCTTACACTCTCCTACACTTTCTTACACCCTTCATGGTGTAGAAAATTTTTGCGTTCTTTTGACTACACCTTCTACACTTTCTACACCTTTTTTAAATCGGCGCCTAGAAAAAGTGTACACTTTTCTACACCCTCAAATTTTAAGGTGTAGAAAGTGGAGATTTAATTAATTTTTTTTTTAACTTTTTAAGGTGGAAATATATACTATTCGTCAATTAAATAACGTTTTAATCACAAATTATGAAAAAGAGTATAACAATTTAAAATGATACAGAATTTTGTCAGAGTGTAATAAAAGTATGTTTTTTTCACACCTTACACTTTCCTACACCACAGTTTTTTGACAATTCCCATGGGGTCAAGAGGGACCTCAAATATCTATTTCAAATTTCCATTGCAATAAAAATGATATAATTCAATAAATTTCATTTCGATACCTTATCATCTAGGCATCTAGCAATCATGCGGGTCCACCCTGGGCTATGCGTTCTCGCGAACGTAGCTAACGATCGTCGTCCTCAAAACCTACAAACATCCCTCCTGTAAAATCCTCTCAATCTTACTATCCCATTATCCTCACCCAAAACCTAACGTCAAGGTGATGTGCGCTCCGTGCCGACTCAAAAGCCCGGGGTTAAACCACTCTCTGATGCCCGGCAAGGTCGGTTGTATAAGTGTCTTATCGTGGTAAGTCAGCTCTGCCACGATGGACTATTAATTCCGGACATACTCGAAGGAACAGCAATAAAAAGAAATAATAATAAAAAAAAACACACCAACAAAACATCGGTTCATCTTCAGAGGATGGACTATTGTCTTCAGCTAAGAAACCGTCAAGACTGACGGAGCAAACAGCGGTACCAGCCATAGTACTCCAATAGTAATTAAGCCTGGAAATATCGCTAGTACCAACTATAGTACTACGGTAAATCCAAGAATGGGAAGTAGCAAGCTTGGTACTTCCAAAAAACACAGAAGCTCTGATACTTCCACGAAACACAGAAGCTGTGTTGCCCTTCGCCGACGTGAATATAACAAGGCCAAATTCATTCTGAACAAGATTATTCGGAATGAAACCGAAAGTAAAATTCATGAGAAAGACGCTGAAGATAAGATTCGGTATATCGAGATCGTCCAAAGGTTGGAAGGTCAGATTGCTGAATCGGAGACGCGTGCAATTAAAAGAGAGCGGTCTTTGTAGAGACCACTACAAAACCTAAGGTAGCAGCAAAGAAATTAAGCGACATTGTTAAATGTCATTTAAATGTCGCTGTCATTCACGAGAGAGCCAGAAACAAACAGGTCTCATCCAAGCTGTGGGTGATTATTGAAGCCAAACTGTCGAAGATAGTAGTACACCATATCCTTGAAGGCACTGAGGGACCTCTCTCATGCTTCGATTCTTCCGGGTGATTAAGTGCGCAGCTCGAAAATTATTTGCTTGAAAATTCCTTAAGAATTTATTCTCAAAACATTTATCTTAGAAATACTACAAGCTTTATCCGTTTAAAACGCTGATAATGCTTTTTCTATCAGAAACTTTATTTTATATTTTGTGCACATAAAATTGTAATAAATTAAAATTATTTTTTATTTAAAAAAGTTTTAGTCAGTTTCAGTTCGTTTTCAACTCTCCATGCTGTAACTTAAAATTTCTAAACTTACAATTGAAATTTTAATTTTAAAATTAATGTAACAATAAAGATTTTGAAAATTAAATGAAAATTAAATCAGTGTTTTATTAAAAGAAAACCAATTTATATTATCGTCATTCGTCATATGGTGAACTATTTATTTATTAATAGTTAAAAGCATAAATAAAATATACATAACTATATTAACTAAATTTAGTAAGTTAGTTTTTAAATATTAGACCCAAGAAACACTGAGTAGTTTAAGTTTCGATCGGTTCTTAAGCAAAAGCTACCAGTCTAAGTAGCCAGAACGATATAAGACCTTGAAATAGCCATGGAGAAATTTACGAAGGCTATGGGGGTCTCATTCAAAGTAGCATGCCCGATTAAGCGTAGCAGAAAGTCGTTTCCTCCGTGGTGGGACGACAACCTTACCAAATTACGAAAGGTGCCTAGAGATGCCTACATTGTTTGCTATAGACTAGGCACGTGGCAACTCTACAAGGACCGTCTCCGTGAATATAAAAAAGCCATTTGAACTACCAAAAGTAAAATCTGGCAAGAATATTGCTAATCCATAGAAAATACTAGAGACTCTGTCAGACTGCGCAAAATCCTTAGTAAAGGACATTCTAACCCCCCTTTTCTCAAGAGTGAGGAAGGAGAGTGGACAGCTTCATCTGAGGAGACTCCGCAGTTGCTGGTAAATACTCACTTCCCTAGTTGCACTGAAAATGCTGAACAGGACATAAGGTAGGTCGGGTGACCAAGTAAGCACTTGCAAAAGGTAAGTCTACCGAAACTGCGCTAAGTGGTCAGAAATGTTGAGCAATCATTGCAATACAAAGAATAGACACTAGCGACCTTTCTAGACATAGATGCTTTTAACAATGTAACGAAGGTAGCTATCCTCGAATACCTGAACGACATAGGAGTTGAATAAATTCTCAACAGGTGGATAGATACTATGATAAAGAAAAGGGAAATCCAAGCGGATCGTGGTAACTTCCGAATTGCCACGTCAATAGGGGCACACCTCAAGGCGGAGTGTTGTCCCCCTTATTATGGCTTCTAGTAATGAATAACATACTTAAAACCCTACAAGAACTGGGAATTAAAGCGGTGGCTTATGACGACGACCTAGTTATTCTAGTTTCAGGTAAATACCTCCATATAATCAGTGAAATCATGGGTAAAGCTCTGGATAGGGTTAGCAGATGGTCCAAAGGCTGTGGTCTATGCGCGAACCGGCTAAAACGGAGCTGATGCTTTTCACTATAAGAACAAAAATTTCGGTCTTCACCTGTCCCAGTTTGGATGGAGTATAAAGTGCCAGTCACAGCCCCATATATTTTATATGGTATGCCGGATTGCAAGTCACAATAAACGTGTCGAAACGAATTCATTCGAAAAGAGTTAAAAATATTTTAACTTTGCCAGATGGGTCGAAAGGCATAACCTACAAAATTATTTTATTTTAATTTAACTAGTCAGTTATCAGTTGTCAATTTTAATAATTTTTAATATTTAAAATAATTTTTAAAAGTATTATGGGAATATGGAGTAGTTTATTGCCAATATTAAATAGTATCCACAATTATATAATAAATGCAATAAAAATTATATGGACACCAAAAATAAGGATAAAATATGGGCAGATCTAGGAGTGAAATTTCAAATTGATGGTAAGTAAAACAAGAAACAATATATTATTAAAAAATAAGTGCTTTTTTAATATATTTGTAAATGATTTGTTATATGTACTTCAGCAAAAAAGAAATAGACATCACTCAGAGATAGATACACTAAAGAAAAAAAGAAAAGAGAACAGCCATCTGGTTCTGGTACTGTGTACATTCCACAGTGGGAATATTTTGATCAATTAACTTTTCTAGATGATCATTTAAAACCTAGAAAGTAAGTACGCCAAATATTTTCAAAATATCTGAAGGGTCAAACCAAAAAAAAATCATAAATAACTAATATATTGTAATTTATTGTAGGATGACTGAGAATTCTGCGCCTGGTGATCCAGTTGATTCTGAAGCTGATTCATTCTTATCAACTGAATATGATTACGAAAAAAATACATCAACATCAGAAACAGATGTTTTTTTTAATTCTACGCCACAAAAAAAAGGAATCAAACGCAAACAAGGCAGTGAATTTGAAAATGCTTTTATTAAAACACTGTCAACGTTTCAAAACCGGCTTGAAACTGATCCAATTCAGGTGAAGGAGGTTGATGATGAAGATAGTCATTTTTTGAAATCAATAAGTTTTACGATGAAAAAAATGAGCGAATATGAAAAACGTAAATTTAAAATTTGCATGTTGCAACAAGCAACAAATGCTGTGCAAAATTCAATAATTAATGAAGAATATTAATCAAAACAATATTTCAAAACTTATCTTCATCATCAACATCCTTCACATAGAGCAGTACATTGTACATATATTAAAAATATATTTTATTAAAATATGTACAATTTATTAATTCTATAACAATATATATATAATATATATATAATATAATATAATATAATATAATATATATATATAAATTTAAATTTTTTAAATTGGACGCATAAGATATATATATTATATTATATATATTGCATATATGGAATTAATAAACTGTACGTATTTTAATAAAATATATTTATGTATATATATATATATATTAATTACCATCAATTTGAAATTACTTCTAGATCTGCCTATATTTTATCTTTATTTTTGATATATGTACAGTTGCTCCCAAAAGTATCCGGCCACTCTACTTGGTTCAAAATATTTAATGTTTTTCACTTCATTTTCAATTAAGTATTTTTTTTAATATTGGCTATAAAAAGCCTTTACTAACGCACTTTATAATACTAGAAAAACATATTAGAAAAATGAATTAATTATCAGAAAAACTTACATAGCTGTCCCAACTCATAAAACAATTGATACTAAAGTCGGCCAGTAAGTGTGTATGCATACTGGGGACTTCCCCAAAGTAAGTTTAGTTACCAAATAGTTTCCAAAAGTGCGTCATTCGAGAAAAATTGCATTTCCGAATTATGTTCTTAATTGTTTGGTTGTCGATTTTTTCTGAAGTATATTTAATTTTGATATTTCTATGATTGGATTATAAATTACAAGACTAAATAATGTTAAAAAATAATAATTATTTGTTTTCTGATATTTAAAACTTTACGTCTAAGATTAATTCTACTGAATAAAAGAAGTGGCCGGATACTTTTGTGAGCAACTGTATGTATATAGATATAATGTATATAAGTATATTAATATATATATATCTAGATATAAAAAACATATATATATCTATATATATTTTTAAATATGTCCATATAAAAACATATATATATATATATATATATATATATATATATACATATATATATATATATTTAGTAATAAGAAAACTATTTTTATATTTTTTATAAGAAATAAGAAATCAGAAAATTGAATTTTAAATAAAAAAATTTTTTATTTGAAATATTGTTTTTTAATTATTTTTTATATTGGAAGGGAACAGAACCCTCTTCCATAAAATATTGTTTTAAAATATCTCTTAAAGCAAATGCTGTACGAGTTGCATTGTTAGCTCCTAAACGAGCCGGAGGGAGCACAGAAACAGCTCTCCTCCATTCACCCAAATGTACTATGTGGTTGCTGTCTTCCCAGTCAGAAAATTTCGGAGGATTATATTTATTAGAAGCATCATTTAATTTAATAAAATTATGCAAAGTGATTGCAGCTAATACTACTTTTTCTGCATTTTCTGGTAGCAAATTGATGGTTTGCTTCAGTATCCTCCACCGAGAAACTAAAATCCCAAAAGAGTTTTCAATAATTCTCCTAGCCCTCGATAACCGATAGTTAAAAATTTCTTTGTTAGCAGGTAATAATCTACCTGTGAAGAAGTTTTTATTGTCAGAGTTTAATAGACGAAAATGAAAATACTATTCTTACCAGGATATGGACGCATAAGATGATTGTTTAAAGGAAATGCGGCATCTCCCACAAAATAATATGGAAATTTTTTGTTGCTATTTGGTAAAGTTGTCGGTGGTGGAAAATCCAATGATCCCGTTAGTATACTTTTACCAAATGATGTCTCTTGTAGAATACCTGTAATTAATTTGAGTACTAGATTAAATTTAAATTTAAAAAATAATATTATTAAAACACGCCTCCATCGCTCTGACTACCATATCCACCGACTTATTATCTATGTAAATGTGTAATCTGCGTCACAAGAAGCTAATAAAACAATACTAAATGTTTTTTTATAGTTAAAATATTGTGAGCCTGTTCCTGGTGGAGCTTGTAGGTTAATGTGCTTTCCATCTATAGCACCTACACAATTTGGCATATTCCAAGTTTCATAAAAATTCTTTGCTATTTCAACATAATCATTTTCTGTTGGCTTGGAAACATAAACTACAGATAAAACTTTCCAAATTGTTTCACAAGTTTCTAATATTATCTTTCGAACTGTAGTTCTACCTAACATAAAGGTCCAAGCCAGATATTTTGGTGAAACGCCTTGTGAAAGATAGCTAAAATAAAATAAGAATAGTTATACATAGTTAAATGGATAAATATTTATTTCGCTTGCCTTAGCGTGATTGCCAATCTGCATTCGGGACTCACTGGAGTTCTTATTGAATATTTCTTTAGGTCATCTTCAAGAAGATTTATTAAGAGCTCATATACATTTCTAGGCATTCGAGTGACTTCAAAAAAAGCTTCTGGATCAACCTCTTTCATTTTCAAATAATTTTGGAAAAACCCACAACTCCTCCTTTCTACATTCAGTGGCCTCACCCACCACCTTCTTTTTCTCTCTTTATCCTTCATGTACACCAAATACATACCGTACATATATAAAAATATTTCAAAATATTCATATAAATTCATTTTAAGTTTTTTATGATTTTTTTTCCGAAAATAATTCTGTAAATAATTCTTTAATATGTCAAAACAAACTTGTCAAATAACCGAACGGAGCGAATACATTGTGACTATAAATTCTTTTCGAAGAGAACGGTTAGAATCGATTCGAACGGCACAAAATCACTGTGACTGGCACTTAAGACTACACGGTAAAGTACCTCGGTGTGATACATGACTCTAAACTGAGCTGGAAACTCAATATCGAAAATCGAGTTAAGAAAGCCTACGTAACCCTATACCAAAGCCGTATATAATATAATATATTATATACGGCTTTGCCTATACTCTTGGAAGATGCTCGCTAAAAAATGGGGACTTAAACTGCGTATGGTTTTATGGATGTACTCCGCAATTGTACGCCCTATCCTCACATACGGATCAATAGTGCGGTGGCCAGCAATGAGAAGGAAATACAACTGTACCAAGCTAGGTAAAGTTCAGAGTGACGTGCATGTGCATCACAGGAAAGAACAATGCCAAGTGATGCGCTGGATGCTAAACTCTTAGCCACAAGTAGCGCGGTCAGACTCAGGGAAAATGGGTACTAACTGGAAAAACCTTACGAACATATACAACTATTCAACTCCGCTTTAATATCCTCAAAACTTGTAAAAAAATGCTCAGACAAGCTTGCACTCTTATGTCTGGTTTTCATTCGCGTCTTACGAGCCGAGACTAAGTTAGCCACAACCAATAGGAATGCTCCAAATTTTATCTGCAGCTCATAAGGCGTGACTAGGGAAAATGTGAATACATTAAGCCACAGCCGCATTTTGATTTTTAAGCCCGATCCAGACGTTGTATGATTACATGTTTTTTCACATAATTTTTTTTTGACAAATCACAAATGTAATTAAAAATAATTATTTTTCTAAATATTATAGCCACTCTGTAGCTCAGTGGGTGTTGAAAATGCACACCCCCCCGCTTCCATTCGCTTTTTGCTTATAATGAACCAAGGAACCACCCCTTAACGGATTAGCATACCAAACCGGGACACCCTGTATATCGTACTCTTTTCTTGTAAAAAGTTAAAAGATAAATAAAAATATTATTGCGAATTAAAAAATATCCTACTACTTTGTCATTATTAACTAAAGGCGTACTTTTTTGGGATTTTTTTCTAAAAAGAATTCCTTATGTTCGACCGTCTGTTTACATCAACAATAAAAAGTAGTTTTTTCACACAGTTAATGTTTCAGATACGTACTTTCGTGTCACTACTATAGAAAATATATATACAATGGTTATATCAAAGGACAATATAAATAAACACATCAATACGAACCTGTTGGATTTAGTCCACCTGTATTTGCAGGTGCCATTTGAGCTAGTCCAAGAGCTGCTAAACTTGCCAGTGGATTTTTTCCAACCTGGAAAAACGTAGATTGTACATTATGTTAAAAAAGACTATAAAATATGCTAGTTTCTTGTACTTCACCTTATAAATGATTTAAATAGTATCAAATACAATATATTAAAAATATGATACAAAAAAAATAAAGTTTATTTGATCGAAAACTAGATCGAGATTGTAATTAAGCTCTTTCAATACAAATTCAATACAAAAAAATATTTACATACATATATGCATTCATTTGGTTCCATTTGCATTTTTAGGGCTTTTTTTAAAAACAATCCTTTATGTTAACGCTTTTGTCCGTCTGTACGACTGTCCGTCCGGTGTAAACAATAAAAACCAGTTATTTCACATAGTTAATGTACACTCAAGTATATGATATACCCACCGATGGAAAGGTTGATTTAATAAGAACCAGGTGTAATTGATAATATTTTTAAATACGTCCGGTAGACGGCGCTTTTCGCATTTTTTCAAAATATCTTTTTTCGAATAAAAATGTAATTTTATATAGTAAATGTGCACCAAAAATGAAGTTTGACCACTCGTTGAAAGGGTATTTAAGAGTAGAATACGAGTAGAACGCCAGACTATAACCAACCTACAGCAGACGATACTACTCTACTTTAAGAGTAGAATGTCAGTAACTGTATATCAAATTTTTACCACTAGAGGCGCTGAATACTAAAATATATAAAATCTTAATTATTAAAATGTGATTTCCACTAGTCAAATAAGCTCCAAAAATTAGATTTCATGTTGAATCTGAAAGGTAGGAAGTAGTAGTATAAAACCACAGTTGTTATAATTTTAATTTCAACCAGTAGAGGGCGAAACATATAATTATATTGTTTTTAAAAAATGCTATTTAACTTAGTGAATCTTTACTAAAAATAACGGGAAAACAAGCGCAGGCAAGCTTAACTAAACTAAAATAAATCAGAAATTCTCATAACCTGATTTTTTGCCTCTAGAAGGCAGTAAATTACATATAAAAACATTATTTAATATAGTAAATGTGCACCAAAAATGAAGTATGTCGTTGAAAAGATATTTAAGAGTAGAATACAATGCCAGTACAATTTCTACCGCTAGAGGCGCCGAATACTAAAAAATGTAAAATGTATTTCCAATTTCTACCGCTAGAGGCGCCGAATACTAAAAAATGTAAAATGTTAATATTCTGAAAATATTTTTTCCAATTGTCAATAAGCGCCAAAAAATAGGTATAATGTCGCATCTGAATGGTAGTAAGTAGTAGTATAAAATCAAATCATAGTAATAATTTTAATTTCTGCGGCTAGAGGGTGCAAAATATACTTCAAATATGCATTTAGAGTAGTTGAATTTAAAAAAAAGCCCATAATTACAAAATTAATGATCACTAGTTCTGCTGCGCGGCATTTTTTTTATTTTTACTGCTTAGTTAAAAGTAAACTACCTTAAAGAATATTACAAGAAAGGTACCACAGCACCTAATTGACGTAAAGTTTCTGAATATGGAGTACTACATGTTCACATTTATCAAGACAATATATAATTTTTAATACGAATTAAAAGTATAGCAAATATAAAAGTATATTGCATTGAAAACTATTTGTACATATATAAGTTTATCAGGTCTATAGGTAATTATTTCATTTCAAGATTTACAATTTTAGCTTAAGCTTAGTATTGTGGTCGAGTGAAATGAAATTTTAACGCTATCTCTCTCCAAAGCTCTACAATTTTTCTTATGATAACCAAATTTAGCTCTACATTTTCCCGCTCTTCTTTTTCCAGGAGCACCAAAAAATTATTATTATACATTTTTAAATATCAACAATTTTATAAAAAACACTTTATAGTTTTTTTTAAATCTCTAATAATAACTATTAATTTATAACACCACATTATTTTTTTTTTTTGTAATTTAGAAGATTGTCAAATCAACTATAAATAAAATATAAAAAATAAAATATTGTAAATATTCTGAAAATGCATTTTTTTAGTCGGTGCAAAACGAAATTATTTTACGGCGTTAAATACGACACGACTGTTGGAATAGGGGTACTAAATAGCCCAAAAATATGACTTATGTCTTTACTATATTTTAGTTAGGCTCGTAGGAAAAGCCATTTATCAAAAATTACGACTCAAATGATAGTACTATATAATTTCTATATACAAAGATATAATTCAATAAGAGGTTATACCATCTCTTGCATTTATGATATCATGGGAGCTTCTGGACAATGACCTATTAGTGTATCGAAAAAAACTCGTGGAATTCATCTTCATGGGTCTGAAAGAAGATTAATTAATTAGAATTTCGGGCGCCCGAATTAATGAAAATAATTTCGTATTTAAAACGGGTTTCTGAAAACTGTTTACTATGAAATGTAAGAATATACGCAATTTTAAACACCAGAACTTATTATGAAAAAAACGAGTTCTAAAGATTATTGCACACAATTTGTCAAAAAAAAATTAATAAAAAAAACATACAAAAAATGTAATTTTTTTTTATTTAAAAAAAATGTTAACAAAAATAAAAAAATTTTAAATAAAATGTAAAAAAAATAAAAAAAGTAAAAAGAAAAATTTAAAAAAAAGTAAAAAAAATCGCAAAAAAGGCAACAACGGAATATATATAATTTTCTCACTGAAAGAGGAGAAATGAAAAAAACAATAATGTTTGTTAAAAAAGTGAAATAAAAAAAATCAGATCAAATAACAACAGAGCAGACAACAGTAGCAGTATCAACAAACAACAGTAGCAGTATCAACAAACAACAGTAACAGTATCAACAAACAACAGTAGCAGTATCAACAAACAATAGTAGCAGTATCAATGAAGGCAGTGAAAAACAAAAACAACAACAGAAGAATAAAATCAACAAATTTACTATGTAAGTCAAAAAATCTTAAGGAAAATTATTATATTTATTTATAAAAAAAGAAGGAAGTTTTTAAAATCATAGAAACATTTTTTTTTCAAATTAAATTTCTAAAAATTCAAATTGATTGTTTAATTAATTATCAAAAAAAAATCGGATTCAAAATGTATCAAATTAAATCTTAAATAATTATCAAAAAAAATTTTTTTTCAAAAAAGTTATACAAAAAATCAAATTCCTATATACTGCATATAAATAAAAAAAAAAAAGTCATATTTTTTTTCGTAAAATCCAACAAAACTTGTAAACAAAGTTTTATGGATATATATAAATTGTATATAATTTTTTTTGTTAAGCAAATTTCCCAACCTTTCCCAATAGTTACCCTAATTTTTTTTTAGACACAAATATAATAAATATTATACAGTAGATACAAATATAATAAATATTATAAATAAATGCATATCAACAAAGCACACATTAATACATATGGTGCAATTATATAAGTTTTTTTACTATAAGTCGACCATATATACATATGGATATACATATTTCTTTTTTCGTTGCATTATAATAATTGTGCGTTTTCAGCAATTATATAAAGTTTTTTTTCTTTGTTGCCTAAATTTTTATTAGCATTAAAATTTTATACACATGGTAGTGTATAAAAAAAAAAATAAGGTAATAAAAACAATTAAAGGCAGTATGTGTTGAATTTAATTACAAATATACTAGGGTTCGTTGATTTTATACTAAAACTGTGTAAAGAAAATACAAATGCACAGTTTGTATTAAGTTAACTCAGGGCTGTATAAAATCAAGTAACCTGGTATAAAGTTTTTTTCTATGTAATAATAAAAAATTGGGATACAAATTTTCTTTGTTACCCAATATTTTTCTTTTCACCCTATATAACTTTAAAAAAATTTTTTTTTCCTCTTATGACAAAATATATATATACATACATACTTATAATTAAAATTAGCAAATTTTCTTTGTTGAAAATAAATAATTTCGTAATTTTTTGTTTTTAAAATTTATAATAAAATTTTTTTTAAAGGTAATTAACCGCAATTTCAATTTATCATTGCAAAACAAAGTCAATCAAAATATTTTTTTTAATCAAACTTACTTAACAAAAATATTTTATAATCATTGCATACCTTTAGGAGATAAATAAAACATTTAGAAGTACATATAATAATAAAGTTTTTTAAAAAAAAAATTATATATATTCATCGTCTTAATTTGGATTGGTCTTTATAATAAAATTTAAAAAAAAAATGTATTAATAAAAATTTATAACAATATTGAATTGGATTTCTTTTTTTTTTTCGACCCCTAAAATATAATTATACTATATGTATTTACATTTTATATTAAAATTTTTTTTTTTTTGTTCGTAATGACGAAAACTATATATACATATATATAAAGGGATATATATATATATTTTCAAAATACGTTTGATCATTTTTATATAAAATATTGTTGTCAACTTAATTGATATTAATATTAATATTTTAAATGACGTACGTAAGTTTCATTAGAACAAAGCGCGGTTTTTTGTAAAAGCATTCATATTATGAAAATTTATTAAAATTTTTTTTGGTATTAAATTATATATATTTTTTTATGTCGAAAATATATATTCGAAAATATATAATATATATATTGCATATATTCAGGAATAAAAATAAAATAAATAAAAATGAGTATTTTATTTTAAATAATTTTATTAATTTGGAATGATTTTCGTTAAATAAGATAAAATTTTAAATTAAAAATAATTTTTACAAACACAATTTTTCGAGCTTAAAATTTTTTTTTTTCGACCCCTAAAAATTAAGTATACAAAATTTTTTTTCACTTTTTACTGAAATTTAATAAAATTATGACCCCTAAATCATAATATAAAAAAGGGCGTATTTACATTGTTGTTGTTGTAATTTTTTTTAATAAGGAAACTAATGTCGCAAAAATCAAAAACCCAAACCTTAGCGCAATCTATTTTAAAATTTTCGAAGCGAATTTCTACTTTTTCATTTCTAAATTCAAGTCCAGAATTTGAAGATTCGGACGAAAAAAACAAACATCGAAAATATAGAAGAAGAACCAAATTTAGAAGTATTAAATAAAAACAATTTTTCTGATTTTTTACACCAAGTACAGGAAGATAGAGTGTCGGAAAACAGAAAAAGCTTTAGAACATTAAGATCCGGGGTAAAATATAATAGAATTGGTCCAATAAGAAGACCTAAAAAAGCAAGGAAAAATAAAGTAATTATTACTAAAACGGAAAGAAGAAGTTTAAATATTAAAAAATCCAACGAAATGAATCCAATAAATGACCCCCATTTCTTTAGTAACAGAACGATGAATAGGCCGGGACCATCAGGGTTAAATTCGACCCCTATTCCGCCTCCCCCACCACGTCAGTTACCCGTACAACATGAGTACAACGCGGAAAATTTCACTAATGACAACTCTTACCATTTGGAACCAACGCTCTTACCGGTTGAAAAAATTATTAAGACATTTTTGGTACACGTTCCAACATTTTCAGGCGTAGGGTTGGACATTGAAAATGAACTAAACAATTTTCTGGAGTTGGCTCACCAATCATACGAGTTAACTAGGGATGAGCAAAAAGGCATACTTTTACGGATTTTAATTACCAGTAAATTAACAGGTGCGGCCAACGCTCTATTTAGATATGCCAACGTCGAAAATTTTACACAATACAAGGATATTTTAAGAAACCGTTTCATAGAAAGTAAAGATATGGCTACTTTAGCCTCAGAAATTATGGGAATGTACCAATATGAAACGGAAACTGTAGAACTTTTTGGAGAACGAATATCCGAAAAATTGGCCGCGTATCGGAACAGGGTAAATGAGAGATATAACAACGAGGGACGAGCATTGATAAACGAGATGGAGATCACAGCAAAGAGAGTGTTTTTGGGAGGACTGCGATCAGCAGAATTAAAACAATATCTATTATTTAAAAATCCGGAAAATTTACGAGTCTCTATAGGAGCAGCTCGACAATATCTGAATGAAACTCGAAATTTAGGCGGCATTGGAAGTTCTAATACATCAAGCAACAATCAAGCAGTCGTAGGGGATCAAATGCTGACATTAATTACGACACTGATGAAAAAATTAAACGAAAATGGGCTACAAACGGAACAACCCAACAACAACAAATTTGGTAATGGGAATAATCAGAGAAGTTTTAACAATAATAATAATTTTAGGAACAACCAACAGCATAATAATAACGTGCGCAATAATTTTAACGCTGGGAGTAGAAATCTAAATAACAACAACAACAACAACAATTTTAGTAATAATTATAAGCAATTTTCAAATAATAATAATAATAATTTTAATAACAATAAGACCCCGTTCAATAACTATAATAAGACCCCTAATAGATTGAACAATAATAATGGTAGTATGTTTAACGGAAATAACTACCAATCTAATTATAATAGTAATAATAATAATCATAATAATATTAGGAATACAAATATTGCTAACAGGGGACCTAATTCAAATCCTCTTATAAAATGTTTCAAATGTGGTAAACAAGGCCACATAAGTAGAGATTGTACAATGCAATTTCATTTAAATAAGGAAGTAAAACATTGTACCAATTGCGGAATTTACGGACACGAATCCGCTAATTGTTTAAAACCACGCGTAGGGAATAACGGCGCAAGCCCACAAAGAGTTTTAACAGTAACCAACACGGAAACCACTTGTGAATGGTGTGCAAGGGAAGGCCATAAAATATTAAATTGTGAAGCACGTCAATCTTATGAATCTAGAATGGCGTTAGTCTCGGGAAACGAGAATGGAGTGAACTAAAAAAGCCCAGCTCATTCCATACGGAGGGCACAACAACCACCTTACAGGAGCCTATAGTTCAATTAGCTTTAGATATAGCCAAAACAGATAAAGTAAAGTTATTAGTAGACACAGGAGCTCAGGTTAGTTTAATAAAAAATTCAACATTGAAAAAAGGAACACAAATATGTACAGATAATAAGGTACAAATAAGTTCAATAAACAATGTGAGCTCCACTTTAGGTTCCTGTGAGGGTAAATTTTTATTAGGGCAAAATTTTAAATGCGATTTCCAAGTTACAGATAATAATATTAAGTTACCAGTTGATGGTATTTTAGGGAACAATTTTTTGTCCCCTAATTGTAAAAAACCCCAAAAACAATTACAATTTCCAAAAACAAAAACAAATAATTCGGAATTTTATATTCCATTTTCACAAAAACAAAATGAAAAAATAAATATGCTTTGTATTAAAGATTCAAATAAATTAAACGCGGTGAAGATACAGCAATTACGAGAAATTTATGAAAAAGTACAGGAGAGTTTTAAGGTAAATAATGAAGTTATGGAAGTAAAAGAGAATAAAGAAGTTATAGTAGAAACTAAGGAGTTATTAAATGAAAATAGTAGTGAATTAAAGGAGGAGAAATTAGGAGAGGAGGATATTATTGTAGTTAATGCAGAAGTTATTGAAGTCAATTATGAAGATAATAAGGAGAAAAATAATAATAATGACATAGAAGGAGATAAAATAGTAAATGATGAAGTTAATTATGACGTAGAAGGAGAGAAAATGGTAAATGATGAAAATATTAATGAAGAATTTTTTATAGAAAATGAAGTAATTGATTTAAATAAAAGTGTTATAGAAGAAGAAATTAAAACGGATAATATTGATATTGCAATGGAGGATAAAATTGAAGGAGTACCAACGGAAAAATATAAATTTGAATCTAATAATGTTAAATGTGAAAAAATGGAAATTAATGGAATAATAAAATCATCGAAAATTATAGTACCAGCACGCATGGAAAAGGCAATCAGTCTCCCTACAACGGAAGAGGGAGAATTCTTTTGTGAAGCTCAACAAATAAAACCAGGCGTGTTTTTAGGAAATTGTTTGGTAAAAGGTAAAAATAATACTGTAACTGTTTGTGTAGTTAACGTAAACACGGAAAATGTAGTAATCGAAAACGTAAATTTAAAATTGACCCCTATTCAAAATTTTAAAATAAAACCCCTAAAAAATGACCCCCAAACCACACCAAAAGTCAAAGAAAAAGTTAAAAAACCACGTGGGAAACGTAAATGCGCACCAATTGCGGATGTTTATAGGTTATTCGAGGAGGAACACTCATTCAATGGTTATCATGAGGAGGAAGCAGGAAATAATTTAAAAAACGAAAGAATAGATTTATTAAAAAATTTGCTGAAAAAGAATTCTACGTTAACCTTAGAGGAACAGGACACAATCGACAAAATTTGTGAAGAATGTAATGACATATTTCACTTGCCCGGCGACAGGTTAACACATACAGACGTTATTACACATAAAATACGGACGACCCCGGAACAAGTTCCCATCAATAGTAGACAATATCGGCTAGCAGAATGTCATAAAAAAGTAATTAATGAAGAAATAAAAAATTTACTGGAGGAGGATACATATTATACAACCAAGCAGAAGCCCTTGGAACTCCCCTCTATTAGTAGTGCCAAAAAAGGCTGGACCTGAAGGAGAGAAACGATACAGGGTGGTAGTAGATTTCAGAAAAATCAACGAAGTGACATTGGGAGACGCGTTTCCCCTACCAAGGATAGCGGACATAATAGATCAACTAAGGGGATCGTTATATTTCTCAACGTTGGATTTAGCAAGTGGCTACCACCAGGTGGCAGTTGATCCTGAGGATAGAGAAAAAACGGCTTTTAGCACAATTTTCGGACATTACGAGTTTAAAAGGATGCCGTTTGGTCTCTCAGGGGCACCTGCTACCTTTCAGCGCTTAATGAATCATATACTAACTGGATTACAAGGATTCAAATGTTTCGTCTATTTAGACGATATTGTAATATATGGAAGAACACTACGGGATCACGACGAAAAACTTCGAGCTGTTTTTAATAGACTAAGGGAAAATAATTTGAAACTTCAGCCTGAAAAATGCAGATTTTTAAAAAAGGAAGTCGTTTATTTAGGTTATAGGATTACAACAGAAGGCATATTACCAAATCCTGAAAAAACGGAATGTGTGGCAACTCACCCCATTCCAAAAACCACTAAAGAGCTGCAATCCTTCTTGGGATTGGTAAATTATTATCGTGCAAGTATGCCATTATTAGCAGAAAAAGGAGAACCCCTATATCAAATGGCAACAAAAAATAAAAAGTTTCAATGGACAGACATACATCAACAAGCATTCGAAGAAATAAAAAAATTATTGACGTCGCCACCTATTCTGAAATATCCGGACTTTACTAAACCATTTTTGTTAACTACTGACGCTAGCAATCATGCTTTGGGAGCGGTATTATCGCAAGGCGAAGTAGGTAAAGACCTGCCTATAGCATATGCTAGCAGGGTACTGAACAAAGCGGAACGTAATTACGCTACTATCGACAAGGAAATGTTAGGAGTTTATTGGGCAGTGAAAAATTTTAGATGCTACTTACTATGACAGGAATTTACAGTTTTTACGGATCATAAGCCACTAATAAGTGAATATCGTAAAAAAGACCCCGAAGGAAAAATTAATAGATGGAAAACACGTTTAGCGGAATATAATTTCAAAATTTTATATAAGCCAGGTAAGTTAAACACTAACGCTGATGCACTAAGTCGAATTCCAGAAGATGAAGGGGAAATCGGTAACAACAAAACTACAAAAAATACTTTCGCTATTACTCGAGCTAGTACAAGGAAAAACGAAATCGGAGACGAAGTAATAAAAAAGGACCATAAAGTCGAAATGGAAAGGAAGGAAATAACTAAATTAAATAAGTCAGTATCTAAAGAACAAAAAAAGGATAAGGAGGAGGATGTAGTACCAGAGATATCAACCAAAATAATTCTGAAGGATAAAGAGGAAATTAGAACGATATTAAAGGAATACCACGATTCGGCATTAGGAGGGCACGCGGGAATAACCAAACATACAGAAGAATTAGACAATATTATTACTGGAAAAAAATGCTGTCGGACATTTATGAATATATTAAGAAATGTCCTAAATGCCAAAAAATCAAAAGAGGTAAAGTAACCAAAATGCCGTTAGTAATAACACCTACAGCAGAAAAACCCTTTAAAAGAGTATATTTAGATATCGTGGGTCCTTTTCCAATAACCACAAATGGAAACAAATATATACTTACATTTCAGGACGACTTAACGAAATTTTTTGATGCAATACCAATTCCAAACGGAGAAGCAACGACGGTAGCGGAGGCTTTTTATAGAAATATTATATTAAAATACTCAATAATACCCAAGGAGTTATTAACGGATCAAGGTGCAAATTTTACAGGTAAATTGCTCCAACAACTATGTAAATTACTACACATTAAGAAATTACAAACTACTGCATACCATCCGCAAACAAATGGTTCGTTGGAAAGGCGGCATGGGCCATTGGTCGAATATTTGAAAATATTTGTGAATGAACATATACAAACCTGGGACACTTGGATAGCAGAAGCAGTATTTGCGCATAACCATACACCACATAGCGGAAGCAAATTTTCACCACTATACGCTCTATATGGATTTAGTGAACCACTTCCTAGCAATTTACAAAAGACCCCGGAACCATTATATAATTTCGACGATTATTGTTTAACGTTAAAGCATAGAATGCAAAAAATTCATCAAACTGTAAGGGAAAATTTAAGTAAAGGCAAACTAAAAGCCAAGGATTATTATGATAAGACTAAAAAAGATGAAAAATTCAATGTAGGTGATCAAGTACTAATAATGAATCCAACCAAGCTGCACAAATTAAGCGTCCCTTGGTTGGGTCCTTATGAAGTAATAAAAGCGGACAAAGTAAATTCCACTATCAAAATGGGTAGGAGACCCAAAATAGTCCATAATAATAGACTTAAAAAATGGACTTCATAAATTCAATATAATAATTAGTATTAAGTATCTCTAATAAAAAATTAACCTATTATTTAACAAAAATTACTATAGCATATTTTAAAAAAAATTTTATGACCCCTAAACTAAGTATTTTTTAAAAAATATATATATATAGAGTTCCACAAAAAAAGGGGAGGGATCCCTACACAAAATTCATTTAAAAAAAAACGATTTTTTTAATAAATTTTTAGTATATTAAACTCACTAGTTTTTATTTACAAATATATTTTAAAATTTACCTATTAATTTCCCACTAAAATTAACTATGTCCAATAATTTAAATAAAAATCTTAATTTCAATTTCCCTAAATAATAGAATTACAAAATATTCAAAAACCTGATAAAAAAATTTATATACAAAATAAAAATTAAATTAAAATATTTAAAAAAAAAAAGGAATTTGATTTTAAAAATATACAAAAATGAATATTGCAAATTAAAACAAAAAAAAAAAGGAATTTGATTTTTTAATATAATAAAATAAAAATTTTTGAAGAAACAAATAAATAAAGAATAAAATCAAAAATTTCATATTATTTTAAATTAACAGAAAATTTATTAATACTATACAAATGATAGTAAATTAATTATTTATCATTACAAAAAAATATATACATATATATATGTACATATAAAAAAAAAAATATCTAAATAAAATTATTTGTAGAATTAAGTAAAAATCTATTATATTATTTTTAAGTAATAAACAATTTAAAAAAAAAAAAAAAAAAATCTTTAATAAAAAAAAGATTATCAATCATAATGTAATTATAATGGAAAAATTCAAAATAATATTATTTTTAAAAATATAGTGTTCGAAGTAAAAACTTCGATCCCTATATTTTTTCTAAAGAGAGAAGGTGTTGTGAATTGAAGCACCCAGTACTTCAATTCACAACCCAAAAAACAGCTAACTAAATTATTTTGAAATAATATAAAATTATTAATTAAATTTTGCAAAATAATTAAATATTAAATTAGAACAAAATTTTGAAGAGTTGATTGGCTAACCAAAACATCGCATGCGATATTTTGGAAAACCAAAAAGCTCTTCAACCAAATAAAATAGCTGTTTTTTGGTAGTAAAAGTTAAGTTTAATTTGGGTGTCAAGAAGACACCAACTAAAAAGATTAAGTTTACTTGGAGGTGTCGAACAGACACCAATTCAATTAATTAATTTTTTGGAAGTGTCAAGAAGACACTAAGTAATTAATAATAATATTCAGTAAAAGTTGTTAAAATTAATAGTTAGAATTTTTATTAAAAAAAAAGTAAATTTAATAAAGTTTTATATAATAAGTTTAAATTACATAAGAATTAAAATTGAAATTGAAAGTTAAAAATAAAATGAACATAATTTAAATTATAATTTAAACATTAAAAGAAATAAGTTAACATTAAATAAATAAATAATAGTAATAAATAAAAGTTTATTAAAATATTAAAAATAGTGTTTTAATTGAAAAGAACATAATAGTAAAAGGTAATTTTACTACAAGAATTTGTGTCTATTTACAAAATTTTCCGCTTATACAAAGAATTTTAGTTTTAAACAAAGCATAATCGATGTATCTATTAACTATCACAAAATGATAGTGATCCTATAAAATTCCAGGAAATGGTGATAAATATAACTGCTACGCCTTAGATTTTTTTGTGTATTTTTTAACATAATAATATTAATATGTACAGTATCGGACGAAACATTTGCAACTAGTCAACAAGCCTTAAACAACCTAAAATTTATATTTATTTTGAAGCATTCCCGTTATTATAAACTGTTTTGTTTACAACGTAATTATTACACATTATTAGTATGAATTTTTTTAGGTAACTGTAAATTTTTTTTTTTACATTAATGAAACATCTTGTTTTTTTTATTGGCCAAAACAATTGCAACTTTCAACTAACGGTTCTTTAGAATGAAAAAAAAAAATACTTTGTATGAATTGTTCTTTGCTAAGTTGTCATTTGTAGTCGATGTTTGATGAATTAAGAGCAATTTTTCTTAAAAAAAATTAATTCTACACATTCAAGTTTTTAGAAACAAAATTTTTTTTTTGGTTTAAATAATGGCTCCAGATAGCCTCGGTCTTAATTTGAGAAAAAAAATTATAAGTGATTTTCAAGATGGAATGACTCAAAAACAAATTTGCGAAAAATATTGTGTTCAAAAGTCAACAATTTCTAGATTAATAAAGAAATTTCGGATTACTGGAGACTTTGCTGTGGCACATAAAGGGGGAATACCAAGCGCAACGACTAGCAAAGATGACATGATGATATCTGGAAGTGCTAAAATTGATTCTTTTAAATCATCAATGAAAATTAAAACTGAACTTCAGTTCGCAATGAGCGCGCGAAACATTGGAAAACTTTAGGTAAAAGCTAAATTATTTTCTAGGAGTCCAGCTAAAAAACATTGATATCTGAAAAAAATCGCAAAAAGAGATTATTATTTGCAAAGCAACATTTCAATTGGAATGTAAATAAATGTAAAAATATTTTATTTAGCGACGAATCAAAATTTAATATTATTGTTAGTGATGGAATTCGAAAAGTTCGTCGCCCAACAGGCCAACGTTTGGATCCGCGATATTGCAAAAAAACTATTAAGCACGGTGGTGGCCACGTAATGGTTTGGGGTAGCTTTTCTGCTCAAGGTATCGGCCCGATTCACCGAATTAATGGTATTATGGATCGTTTTGGTTACAAGGACATATTAGAAAACGTTACGCTGCCATATGCCGAGGAGGAAATGCCAATTCGATAGATTTTCCAGCAGGACAACGATCCGAAACACAATTCTAAAATTGTTAAGAATTGATTTCACCACAATAAAATCCAAGCTCTTAAAGAATATAAAAACGCCATCCGCTCTGCTAAGAAGAAATCTTGGAAATCGTTCTGCGATGGCGTTGATAGTGTTAACGAGGCTTCCCGAATTAAAAAATTCTTAGCGAAAACTCATACTCAACCCGAACTTCTTGTTGATAACAACGGAACTAGGGCAGAGTCACACGGAAAATCTTTAGATATTCTTATGGAAGAACACTTCCCAAAATGTTTCGAACCATCTGAAACTGTTGGTAAGAACAGACCCTGCCAATGGCCACAAAATACTGAACCAGATTTTATGAATCTCACACGGCAAATGGGCTGTTTTTTCTTTCAAACCGTTCAAATCCCCTGCATCTTTCAAAATATTGGCATCTTTCCCGCACTCCTTCAATACTCGTGGGATTTGCTTGCCGACAGACTGGTAAATCTATTCAGAAGTTGTATTAAATTAGGATACACACCGAAAAAATGGAAAGAAGTAAAGGTGGTTTTTATACCAAAACCGGGGCGGGATGACTACTCATCCGCCAAATCCTTCAGACCTATCAGTCTCACTTCTTTCGTTCTAAAAACCCTAGAAAGGGTTTGTGACCTTGAAATAAGAAGCATGCTCCTACCGGATGCATTGTCTAACAAACAACACGCGTATATTAAGGGTAAATCGGTGGAAACTGCTCTCCATGAGGTAGTTCACACCGTGGAAAAAGCCTTTCTTTTCAAAGAATCTGTGATTGGTACCTTCATAGACGTAGAGGGAGCGTTTAACAACGTTCTCATAACTAAAATTATTGACGTGTTGCACAAGCATAGCGTTAACCCACTGCTTTGTCGATGGATAAAACATATGCTGTCACATAGGAATATCTTTGCGTGCTTGGGAGATCAAGAGCGGGTTGGTACAGTTCACAAAGGCACCCCTCAAGGGGGAATTCTATCACCCCTTCTGTGGGTACTTGCCGTGAATGACCTCCTGTGTGAACTCACGAGACAGGGATACTTCGTTGTCTGTTATGCAGACGACCTGGTTATTCTCGTTAATAGCAAATTCGTAATAGAACTCTCCGGGTTAATGCAAGCAGCTCTTGCAATCATTTGCAACTGGGCAGAGGGTTGTGGCCTTAGCATTAATCCAAGGAAAACCGAGATCTGTTGATTCAGTAAAAAAAGAAATCTTCAAAACCTGACCCTCCCAGTTCTAGGAGAAACCAGCCTTACCCTTAAAGACAAGGTTAAGTATCTTGGTATCATCCTAGACAGGAAACTCAATTGGAAATCTCACCTCGAAGAACGCGCTAGTAAAGCCTATAAGGTTTTCGGCATGTGTCGAGGGGCGATGGGTAAGAAATTGGGTCTCCAGCCGAAGATGATGTACTGGTTATATACCAGCGTCATCCGCCCTATTCTAACTTATGGTTCGATTGTCTGGTGGAAGGCCTTAGAAACCAAATCCAATGTCAAATTGCTGGAGAAAGTACAACGGTCATGCTGTCTGAGCATAACCAGTGCAATGAGATCAACCGTAGCTCTAGAGATCATTACAGCCTTGCACCCAATCTCAATCTATATAAAAAGTTAGCCGCGGCGGCTGCGATGAGGCTTCACATTAACCTGAATTGGGTTCATGCGGGATCGACGGTCCCACACGAAACCATCCTAGATTTTATGAAAACTACCGCCCCAGACGTAAATAAAATATCTGATTGGCAAATAGAAACCTTTCTACCGTCCAAAGTTACTCTGTGTATCCCTTCGAGAAGAGTGGAGTTGCGGCTCCGCCATCCCGGATGGAAACCGAATAACTGCCTACACGGATGGTTCCAAAATTGATAATCGTACAGGTGCGGGTTTTTGCTGCCCAGCTCTTAATATTTAACACGCCTCGCGTCTGGACAACCACGCAACTGTTTTTCAGGCGGAGGTTGTCGGGATAAAGGAAATTAGCGACACTCTTCTAGAAATAGGAGTCACTGATTCGGACATAACTATTTGTTCAGATATTCAGGCTGCACTGAAAGCGGTAACTTGCTTTGGATCTATGGGGCAACCCTAGCGAAGTAGTTCCCAACAAAATTTTACAACTTAGTAAAACTCAATCCATTTGGCAACCGCGCTGTTGACGGGGCACTCTATGTTGAGGGACCACGCTTTTAAAATACGGCGGTCCGATGTGTACACTTGTAGAGGTTGCGATGAGAGAGAGACCATTACTCATTTTTTGTGTGAGTGTCCTAGCCTTATGCACCTCCGTCACAAATGCTTCGGCTCCTTTTTCCTGGATGAGCTACCACATGTGGGCGCTCAAGGTGAGAGCGATTCTTAAATTTGGGCGTGAGAGCGGGTGGCTCAGTCAACCGCTTTAATTCTACCACGTTTCTCATCTTTAGGGTCATGAAGGTTCGAGAGGGTACAATGGGCCTATGCTGGCCTGTGTGCGCGGATCCCTCTCTTCCAATCCATCCATCCAGCCAAATCCAAGTTCCAGATTGGCCTGCTCAATCTCCAGATCTAAACCCCATTGAGAATCTTTGGGAGATCGTTGATCAGCTTTTCGACCAACTCCAAAAAGCTTGGGTGGAAATTCCAATGTAAATAATTAATAAGTTAATAGAGTCGATGCCACGTCGTTGTACTGAAGTTTAATTTCTTTCTTTTAATAAAATTGGTTTATCTTTAAATTACTTTAACCCTTTCTTTCCCATTATATGGCACACATAACTATTTAACGTGTAAATCAATGTACATGCATTTTTTTGTATGTATTGTGTTCTAATTTCGCCGTTGCATTTTAGTTGTAAAATAAAATTTTGTGTTAAAAAAAAATTAGAAACACAAAATTTTATTTTACAACTAAAATGCAACGGCGAAATTAGAACACAATACATACAAAAAAATGCATGTACATTGATTTACACGTTAAATAGTTATGTGTGCCATATAATGGGAAAGAAAGGGTTAAAGTAATTTAAAGATAAACAGTAATTTGTTTAGGTACGACAGGTAAATACAATTAAAAATTAATAATTAAAAATATGTTTTGCATCTGATAATACATATGTGTATTTTTAAATAATGCAACTATTTTAATCAGTCTTCTTTTGTGTGTTGTGAGGGTAACACATATTTTGAGTCTATTATAATTTTTTCACATAAATCTTTACTGTTTCAAGTCACAAATAATTTTTTCTTCATTAATTAATTATTTACTGGAACTGTTTTTTTCTTATACTTATCTTTTAATCTTCATTTAAAAACGGTATAGCTAAAATTATAAATTATTCTAAAATGCCGTGTAGAAAATATAACAATAAAGTTGAGCGGAATGATGTCAAAATCAAATGTGGTGATTGCAATGAATATTATCATGCTGAGGGCGCCAAACTACTCGTAAGTGACATAGAATTTATGGTAAAAAACTGCAAAACATTTCGATGCGACATGTGTGTCTCTATGCGGCGGAAATCAACACAAGGTATTATATTACCAACTACACGGAATGAAACAATTGGAATCCCATAAATTTTGTCAACCAATTTAAGTTCACCTGTTAATGATTTAGGTGCACCTGGGCAATACCAACAACTTAATGTTGCTAATGGTACTATTACTCTAGATCATGTCTATAATGAATTATTGGAAATAAAAAAAGTGAACACCGATCTAAAAAAAGTGAACACAAATCTTCTTTCTGTTCTTAATGTGCCACAAAATGAAGAGAGAGAACTGCAAAATCAAATTGCTGCCTTGCAGAACAAAGTAAATTCATTTGAACAAAGTCAGAGAGAAAAAATGATTGAAATTGTTGGGATACCCGATGTTAACAATGAAAATGGTGTTAGTAAAGCTTTAAAGCTTTTTTGTGATGGGCTTGATGTAGAAGTAACAGAAGACCAAATCGATAATTGTTTTGTAAAGATAGTTAAAAACACCAAATTCACTAATTCTGCTTCCAAAGTTAATAACTCAACACACATTGATATTCTATGTGTAAAATTGATCTCCAAGAATATCAAGCAGAAACTTAAGAATAAAAGTCTGCACAAAAATGGTTTAACTTCAAAATTATTTGTGAGTAATTCTGACAACAAAAACATTTTTATTAATAATAATATGATGGTGCATACCAGAGAACTGTGGAAAGCTGCTTATAATATAAAAAAATGCCGCGCAGCCGAACTACTG
This sequence comes from Empis stercorea, assembly GCA_949752835.1. NCBI lineage: Eukaryota > Metazoa > Arthropoda > Insecta > Diptera > Empididae > Empis > Empis stercorea. The sequence continues at coordinate 38,570,590 of OX457085.1, read as the reverse complement.
ATCAGTAGTTTTATAATTACGGGCTTTTTTTAAATTCAACTACTCTAAATGCATATTTGGAGTAAATGTTGTTATTCGTGATTTTATACTACTACTTACTAAATTGCAGATGCGACATTAAACCTATTTTTTGGAGCTTATTCACAATTGGAAAACACATTTTGAAAACTCTTTTTCCATATTTTAGTATTTGGCGCCTCTAGCGGTAGAAATTTGAAATACAGTTAACTGCATCGTATTCTACTCTTAACTATCTTTCCAACGAGTAGTCACACTTCATTTTTGGTGCACATTTACTATATTAAATTACAACTTTTTACTTGTATTTTACTGCCCTCTAGTGGCTAAAAATCAGATTATGAATGTCTGATTTATTTTAGTTTATATTAGCTTTCCAGCGCTTGCTTTCCCTTCATTTTTGGTAAAGATTCACCAAGTTGAATAACATTTTTAAAAAACAATATAATTTATATGTTTCACCCTCTAGTGGTAGAATTTAAAATTATAACAACTGTGGTTTTATATTACTACTTACTACCTTTCAGTTGCAACATTAAACCTAATTTTGGGGCTTATTGACTATTGAAAATCACATTTTAAAAATTAACATTTTATATATTTTAGTTTTCAACGCCTCTAGCGGTAGAAATTTGAAATACGGTTACTGGCATAATATTCTACTCTTAAATACCTTTCCAACGAGTGGTCATTTTTAGTGCACATTTACTATATAAAATTAATCAGAAAAGAGGTTTTGGCAAAATGCGAATTGCGCCACCTACCGGCCGAATTTTTAAATTCTATCATTTGCATCTCGTTCTCAATAAATCAAGCTTTCCATCGGTTTATCTATCATATACCTGAGTGTACATTAACCATGTGAAATAACTGGTTTTTATTGTTTACACCGGACGGACAGACAGACGGACAAAAGCGTTAGCATAAGGGATTTTTTTTAAAAAAAAAAGCCCTAAAAAACTAAAAATTATAAATATTTATGGTTTAGTAACTTTTATTATTGAGAAAAAAATATGGAGACAAAGTTATCAAAATTTATTCACTTGAGGATCTAGTCTAGAAGGACTCTAATTAGTTATTTTTTACAAAAATTTGTTTTTTATTAGATGTCTTTTGTAAATTTGTATAATTTTGATCCTCTTGTTAATTTTGATAAATTTGTCTCTTCCTGTACATTTGACAGCGATTTTTCTCAAGGTGTTTTTCATAAAGGCCAGTATGCTACTCGCGATTAGGGAAGATTACAAAATTTAATCAGTTAAATATATATAAGATTACGATTTATCTCGAAATTTCACTGAAGTAGTACGCTACTTAAGATTACTAAAAGCAGGAAAAATCGGCGCCTTGTCAAAAGTCTCCACTAAATATTTCACGTGAAATAATGTTCTGAACATTAGGTCTGTTCGTTAGCTTGCTCAGGTCACATAACCCGAGTAGGTTAGGTTAGGTTGTGTTAGGTTGAGTTAGAATAAGTGACGTCACAGATCACTTTAGGTTCATTTGTGACCCAAACCCAAATTCTGTTCGCTTGCTCAGATCAAATCAGTTGGAATTTTTTAAATTTTGCTGCCAAACATAAACATAATTAAATCAAAATTTAAATCAAAGCGGCTTTGATATAATTTTAAATTTTTCGTATGAATGACATATTAAATATACTAACCTATTCGACTCTATCTATTTTGGAAGGTTAGAAAAAAGCAACTCCAAGTAGACCGGATCAAGTTCAAAAAAGCTAACGAACATAGAGTATACTGGACCTAACCTAACCTAACGCAAACGAACACGATCAAACTGACACATATTGATCCAAGTAACTTGTATCAAGCTAGCGAGCAGACCTAGTATTTCGCGTGAAATTTTGACGTCTGAATCAAATTTTGCAAAAATTTAAATATCAAAATGAGTGAAGAAATTTATTTAGACTTGGAATATATCGATTCCGAAACCCATGGAACCTCTCAAATTTCCAAAAAAACCAAATAAAAGAAAATTAGAATTTACTGCTGCAGAGAAAAAAATATTGGCATCTGAAGTCAAAGATAATCCCTGATGCCATATTTTTTAATATTGTTGAATTCATTATTTATTATTATTTTATAAACATCCACCACACAAAAAAGTATTTGAAATGCCAGACTGATTTGACATTGACATAGACGTCAAAATTTATCTCTACATAATATTTTTTCACAATATTTTATCTCTACACTATTGAGAGTTTGGAGATCGCGTTAAAATTTAGCTAATCTTCTTCAGTGGCATACTATACTTAACAGTCATAAATATTCTAATAGTTTTTTTATTGTTCATCAAAATATTAGAAGTTTATGTAAAAATTTTGATTTGTTGCTTACCCATATTGAATCTTTAGATTATATATTTATAGCACTATTTTAATCACTAAAACTCGAACGTCAAATTCTTTTTGATTTACATTTACTTTCATATTTTCTTGCGAGAATTTTGACAGCTATCCCTACCCTAATCACATAACCAAAATATAACAACAGAGAACAGAAAAAGCGGAAAAAAAAAATCATAATCATAACTTATGCTACTTTCAAGGGAAGCGGTCATATGTAGGCGAAATAAATGCAATTTTATTTTCTAAATTATGGGTACATACATAAATTTCTTTAAAACCCCGAGCAGAATCAACGCAGAATACATAACGCAGTCTACATAAGATATGTCAATAAAGTTAAAATGTATGAAAACATATGAAACCGATTATAACAAACGCAGCCTACGCAGCCTCGTCGCAGAATCGAAAAAAAAGTTAACCAACTTTTAACTTTTTTCGCAGGCAACGCCGGTGAATGTCATAAATATTATCCTTTCAAATTTATTTTTGATGATTGCGGGTTAGAAATTTATTAAGCGTGTAAATTAAAAAAAAAATAATGAGTTTTCAAAAAATTTTCAAAAATTTCATTAAAAAAAAGCAAAACAAATATCTGTGAAATTTACATAACGCAGCAACACTACTTTTCATTGTGGTCGACAATTTTTTTTCTTATGTAGGCTGCGTTTTCTTATGTTGGCTGCGTATGTATTCTGCGTTGATTCTGCTCGAGACATAATGTTAAATTTTATAAGTTAACATTTTAAAAAGTA
>OX457085.1:38353736-38567249 GCA_949752835.1 Empis stercorea | reverse complement strand
TTTCCAAATATTGTTCAGAAGTAGTAGATTAAAATTTGTGGACAAAATTTCTTTATTTTCATAATATTATTTTAATGTTGTTTAAGACTGCTATTTTTTTTGCCGAACCAATTTTAAGTTTTTTTTTATTTATACTAAATGTAATAATATTAAGTTAATCCCAATAAGTGTAATTTATTAAGTATTTAAGTATCTATCATTAAGAAATAAATGGAATAATTAAATATTTTTATATTATAAAAAAATCGAAATTTTATGTTTTATTTCGCGCACTGCTATTATTTTTTCCGCAACTGTATATATATATATATATATATATATATATATATATACATATATGGATATGTATATCCATATAAAAAAATATATACATATTTTTATATAATTTTTATGTATCTATATATAATTATTTTTATATACAGTTGTACACGAAATATGTTTGTACATGTTGACTATACAGCATGAAATAGTAGCAAATTATGATTTAAATAATAAAATTAAAAACATTTTTTAATTAAATTAAAAACAATAATGATTAGATTTATTTCAGTTCATTTTAAAAATTTACAAAAAAACATAAATTATACTTTTCCACGTCAATTATTATAAAATAATTAAAAAATATGAAATTAATGAAAAAATAAGTGGTCACAAAAGTCTATATACAGAGACGATTTTTTGTGGAAGCTTGTATCAAAATGTTAATTTAATATTTTGAAATTTTTATTGAATATTTTGTCGGTTATCCTTTTGCGTCTTTTACGGGTTTTAGACGATTTGGCATAGAAAAAAACCTAATTTTTCGGTAACCGAGCTTGGAATATTGGCCCTTTCTTCCAACAAGACACATTTTAAATCTTATTTGCTTGTTATGGACCTTTTTCGAATTTTCCTGCCCAATTAATCCCACAAATTTTCTATTGGGTTCATGTCGGGGCTTTGGGGTGGTGAATGAAGTTGTTGTGGTACATTATATAACAACCATTATTTAATTATAAGCGCTGTACGCTTTGGATCATTGTCCTGTAGAAAAATCCAATTACTTAACATATTAATTTTTTAGCAGATTGCTTTAAATTATTTTTTTAATAAATTTAAATAGACAAAGCGATTCATAGTTGTCTCTATAAAAAGTAAATTTCCCACCCCACAAGCCGGCATACACCCCCCAAACCATTATAGAACCACCACCATGTTTTATAGTTGGCATTAATTTTTTTGGTTCCAGCTCTGTGTTAGGTTTTCGCCATATTTGTGGTTTACCATTTTTTACTTAAAGGAATTATTCGTTCTAGGGGCTGCGATTTTCTAGCCCACGATGATATATTTCTTTTTGTTTTAATGAAAAATATTTCATGCAAATTTTCAGTATAGGAATATTTCTTCTATGGACAAGAGATTTTCTATCCCATGATATATTTTTCTCAATATAGGTATACATATTTTTTAATATAGGGCTTAAAACTGACAAAATTATTAATCAACTAAAAAATTCTAACTCAGCCACAGATGATGGTATTTCTAATACTATTCTAAAAAATATTGCTTTTAATATTGTTGATGTGCTTGTACATATTTTTAATAAAAGCGTTTTCTGTGGAGTATTTCCTAATGCTCTTAAAATAGGAGAAGTTATTCCACTTTTTAAAAACTTTAACCCTAAAGATGTCAACAACTACAGGCCAAATTCGCTATTACCTGTGTTCTGTAAGATTTTTGAGAGAGCGATGAAAAATAGAATTTTGGATTTTCTAAATAAAAATAAGTTTTTTAGTGACGGCCAGTTTGGTTTTCGTGTAGGTAAATCTACAGAGGACGCCCTTTTAAAATTTTGCAGTGCTATATATGAGGGTATTAACAATAATTCTTTTACTGCTGGGCTCTTTGTTGATTTAACTAAGGCTTTTGATTTAGTGGATCATAAATTTTTTTTAAATAAATTAATGCAGGTTTTCGTGGCTTTATTTATAATTGGTTTGCGTCTTATCTGTCAAACAGGCAACAAAAAGTAAAGATTAACGGCAAATATAGTAATTTATGTAATATAGATGTTAGTGTTCCACAAGGCTCCGTTTTAGGTCCAATCCTGTTTTTAATTTTTGTTAATGCTATTTTTATGCAAAATTTTAAAGGAAAAATAACAGCCTTCGCTGATGACATGGCCTGCGCTTATGAAGTAAAAACCTGTTTAATTTAGTTGCTGACATAAATTATGATTTGGATATTTTGAGACGGTGGTTCACTGTACATAAAATGATAATGAGCAATAAAACGAAGATGATGTTATATGGTTTAATGGGGCCTTCTTCTACTTTAGTTGACTGTAATATTATTTAACATTCGTCTGATTGTGAGAAATTTAATTCGAATAGTAATATTATAATTCGAATAGTAATATTAGAACATTTATTAGTAATAAGGTTAGCTCAAGCAACTGTTTTAAAATTGAATCTGTAGATTTTTTTAAATATTTAGAAGTACTACTCGATAGCAAAATGAATTGGTCTGAACATACGCTCGTACTGAAAAACTATTTATTAATTTGCTCAAGGCAACTATACAATTTAAGTAAGTACTGCTCAAAAAAACTATTATTAATGGTATATTATGCTTTAGTACATTCCAAAATTCAATATGGTATAACATGTTGGGGGGTACGCATTTGAATAAAATGCAACCTTTTCTAGTTGCCCAAAAACGCGCTATGCGAATTATTTTTAGATCGTCTATATAGTAGTATTGGCTTGTTCCGTGAGTTGAAAGTTCATCCTTTGCGACATCTTTACTTTTATAAAGTGCTAAAAGAATTCTTATTAAGGAGTGGGTATTTATCAGCTAGAGGTAATGTTACATATAATTTGCGGGTCAACCACAATAATTTTGTAAATGTACCTACTCACAATAAAAGTCATTTTCGCATGTTTTTTACAATAGTTGCACCAACAATTTTTAATTACTTGCCTGATTCTATCAGGGGCATAAGACATATCACAACGTTTATCAAGGAATTGAAAACCTGGCGCTTGAACCTTGATTATATAAATTTAGAAAATATTTTATGTGTCCAAAGATAATCTTAGCTTTCCAACTTTTCAACTTTTTTGCGAAAAAAAAAATAATATAAAACTTCTAATATATTTTTTTTTTTAGGCTGAATACTTTGCATTAATAATATTTTTTTGGTTTATTTTATTTTCCTTTTTGGAAATTTTATACTTTTAGTAAACTTTTGAATATTTAACCCCACTTAAATATTATTGGTAATGTTCAATCTCTTTATTTTAGTGGAGCATTGGACACTAGCTTAGCTACAGAATGTATCCTTATTTTTGTTATTCTTTCTTTTGTGTAAAGTTTATGTAAAACACTCACTAGCTGTATATTGATTTATTTTTTATTTCTTGTTGAGTAATATTATTATGTATGTAATTGGAATTAAATTATTAATTATGTAAATTTATATATTACTTTTATTAATAATTAAGTACCTACATATATTTCATGTGAATTAATACATACTTATATTTCTAAGGAAGAATAAATAAATAATAATAATAATATAATAAATAATAAATTTATAACGAAAAAAATCCTGGTGGTAGCCATATGGATACCACTCCTTAAATGGCCACAGGATAATAAAATATCCTTTTGCATCTCATTTATGACTTCTTTGCTATCTAAGTGTTAAGAAAAACCAATCAAATATTTTTTTCTGGCACTATATAATAATTCGTGACTTAAATGGTTAAAAAATAAGATTTTTTATTTGCTTTGAAGAATAATTTCTCTATTTTATTTTTTCGAACATACACAGAATAGTTGCAAATGTTTCGTCCGATTCTGTATATAGTGCATGTGGATTGTGTAATTGTTCTATTTGTGATTATTGCCCAAAATTAACTTATCTACATATAATGGAATAACCGGTTTTTCGAAAACAAAAACCATAAGAACTCAAAAAATCAAACAAACCAAAACCACTGTTTAAAATCAAAGTAACCAAAATCAAAACCAAATTATAAAATCAATAAAAACTAAAACCAAAACTTAATATGTAATTAATAAAAATAGAAGACAACTGCCCAACATTCATACAAGGGACATTGTTTTTACTGGGAATTAAAATGAGACAATAGAACTTTTTTATCTTCACGATGTAGTACGTTTGATATAATGTATACTTTTACTTGTCAATGAGTAAAAAAATTGTAGGAGTTAGGCTTATTTTATAATTAATTATATTAATTTTATGTGGCTTTCGATTCGGATTGATCAAAAATTTGTTTTAAATGCAATCGGAACATGATAGAAAAATCGATTTTTTTTGTTTATAGTTGTATTTTAATAAATAAAACTGACGTTTATGAAAATAATAAACAGATCACTGTTTGTAAATAAAAAAACGGAAAATTATTTTGAAAATTTAATTTTTTTTTGAAAATTTAATTTTTTTTTATATAATAATTATTATAAGTTCTCTTCGCTTCCTAAATATTTTTTTTGGATATTTTTTTTATTTTTTTGTAAAATTACGTGAACACCTATTTTTGGTGCCTAAGATATTTTGATACGTTTTATGTCTGGCAGCACTGAATATTTAATTTACGTGGTGAATGCAAATTTTAACATGGAACGTATATTTTTGATATTTTTATTGGTGTGTTTCTTATTTAAATCTGTAGATCAACTAAATTTTTTTAGATCTGAAATCAGATTAATCTGTAGTGAAATAAGAAACAGTACGATTTTTGAGATAAAAACACGCCACAATGTTGCCGGGTAACATGAAAATATTCGTCGGAAACTGTATGTTGCCGTGTAACATGAAAATATTCGTCGGCAACTCTGTATAATAACGAAATTATTTTTCAATTTGAACAACAATAACTATAACTTTTATCATTAAATATTACATTTTATAATATTTATTGTTATTAATTTACAAAAAAATGTAAATAATTAAAAATAATAGTGTAAAAAAAACTATTGAAAAATGAAGTTACACACAAACAATAATAAATCAGAAAAATCTGAAAAAATTCTTCAATAAAAAGATTAATCTGACTAATCTGAAATTGAAATAAGAAACAGACATCAGATTGATCTGAGCAGAAATAGGAAACAGTTTCAGATTAATCAGATCGATCTGAGTGTAAGTAAGAAACACACCATATGTTTGGATATTTATGTCAAAATACTACTGTTACATGGTGTCATTTTTTTTACACTGTCGAGAGATATAGATATTTTTTTCAACCAATCAAAACTCGTTATTCAGTAAAATATCTAAATATTGTGAAGAGCACTACAATTATTTTTTAATATTTAAAAAAAAAATTTAAACTACTGGTTGGATAAATTAATCAACAACGCAAACTTCAAATCATCACGTGAGTAAATGGAGGGGTAAATCCTGAAAAAAATCTAGATTTTTAAAAACTGATCTAGATAAAAAAAAGATTTTCTGCCAAATCGGAAGCCACGTAAATAAAATGATTTTTTATATTGTCGTCACTGCTTTAACATTAACCCGTTAATCGCCACGTCAGTCATATGTGTCTGACACTGAGAAGTTCTACATGAGCCATGTCAGACATATATGTCTGACATACGGGATTTAGTAGAAGGCCATGTCAGTCACTGATAACCGACGCAAACAATAAATTTGCTGTATCTTTCAAAGGCTTAGCCTACCAGGACCAAAATAATTTTGTTGAAATTATCGTAGCGATTAACGTGTTAATGAATTCTAAAGCAATATATCGAATACTACTATCGTAAGTCAAATAGCAATTGCATTGTACTTATGATGGTAGTATTCGGGACCATCGATATGAAGTTTATGATTATTTTGAATACTGTTAAAAAAAAATGCCGCGCAGCCGAACTACTGATCAGTAGTTTTAGAATTATGGGTCTTTTTTAAATTCAACTACTCTAAATGCATATTTGGAGTATATGTTGCACCCTCTAGCCGCATTAATTAAAATTATAACTGTGATTTTATACTACTACTTACTACATTTCAGATGCGACATTAAACCTATTTTTTGGAGCTTATTCACAATTGGAAAACACATTTTGAAAACTCTTTTTCCATATTTTAGTATTCTGCGCCTCTAGCGGTGGAAATTGGAAATACAGTATCGTATTCTACTCTTAAATACCATTCCAACAAGTAGTCAAAACTTCATTTTTGGTGCACATTTTACTATATAAAATTATATTTTTATTCGAAAAAAGATATTTTGGAAAAATGCGAAAAGCGCCGCCTACCGGCCGAATTTAAAAATATTATCAATTATACCTGGTTCTTAATAAATCAAGCTTTCCATGGGTGGGTCTATCATATACCTGAGTGTACATTAACCATGTGAAATAACTGGTTTTTATTGTTTATATCGGACGGACAGACGGACTTATTAATAACCAAATTAAAAGGTAAAGTTATTTCCATTAAAGTGAAAGACGCGTCAAGACTAGATTGGTCAATATATGGAAAGAGGTAAAATTAAAATTAATACACTTGCCATGTTAGCATTAAAAGAAATACATACCCAAAATATATTCTCGATAATATATTAAAACTTCTAAATGAACATAATATTGATGTTAAACAAATTTCATCAACGTATATGTTGTTCATCAACGTATATGTTAAAATACAGTTCAGATTTAATGTTTGTTTATGTTTATTTAATTTATGTCCAATGTTGAATTTGCATTCACAATATACTACTTGGTAACAAAATTGTACATAAAACGAAGTTGAAATACTTTAAACTTTTTCATAAGATTTGCATTACAAAAAAATATTGGTGCCAAATTTTGTAGAAATATTGATGTATTTTTCTGTCACTTGAATTTTTGTAAGTTTATATAAATTATTTGTGAACGTTATTCTTAAATTAATGCTAAAAGTTTATGTAAAAAGTTTATGAAAATTTGTTAACGCACTAGGTTTCAATAGGTTTCAAAGGTTTTTTTTTTAATTTACGGAGGATAAGTATGTTAATATAATAGGAAGTTCAAAAAAAATTATACATGAGTTCAATAAAATAAAAGAGGATGTAATGTCGTACATTAAATACTGGGATTTGGCGGCATATTAGGTATTAGCCTAGAGTATATATTATAAAGAGACCTCGCGGTGAAAAATTTTCTATTTCAATATTTAGCCATTAAGGGTACTCCAAAAAATAGCAAGGGCACCTAAAAAAATTTATGAAAACTATGCCTTATATTTAACTAAACTATTGTTAAATTAAAAAGACTATTTTTGGTTGTCTAATCTTATGTTTTCTGTTCTTTCTTTTTTTTTAACCATATAGTGTATGTTGGGATATCAAAAACATAACGCACTGAAGAATGGATATAAAAAACAAACAAACAAAATTTTCTATGTATTGCTATTTACACTTTGTGGTTAAAAGAAGGAACAACAGAAAACATAAGATTAGACAACCAAAAATATTTTTTTTATTTATAGAATAATAAGGGTTTTGTTCTAGATTAGACCACAAACTAATAAACTGTATACAGACGATTATATTAGAATACCATTTTTGTCTACCACAAAGAGAAAAAATTAGATAATTCTGGAAAATTTAGAATAAAAAGTAGAGAAATTCGTTTTTCTCTTTATTTTTTATTCTATATTTTCTATATTTTTCCACAATATTTCATTTTTTCTCTTTTTGGAGCCAGAAAATTGTAGACAAAAATTGTATTCTAATATAATAGTCTGTATACAGTTTATTAGTTTGTGATTAGACATAGGTGAAAGTCCTTGATACTTTTTTTTATTGATTCCTATTGCCCTTACTACATTTTATTTTCCTTTTTTAGGGCTATTTAATATAAAAATCATGTAAAATTAGACTACTTTAGGTTTCTACATGCAAAAATTTACCTTAAATATCTATATTTCTATTTCAAATTTCCATTAAAATAAAAAAAAATTAATTCTATAAATTTTATTTCGATACCTATTGCGCCAACTAGGCATCTAGAATTGAACCAGCCGTGAGGTCTTTATATAAAATATACTCGAAGGTATTACTAAATAAACTCACATCAGGTATTTGTTGCATATGATGAGGTATAATTGTAGTCGGCAGGAGCGGCCCTTTTGATAATTGCTCATCTAAACATGACATGCCCACGTGAAGGCCACCGGCTAATGTTATTGGAAATAATGCGTATGGCTGCATAAATTTTAGAAACATATTAGTAAGGTATATATTTCTAGTACTATTTTTCTTAATTAAAGAAATGATAATAATATAATTTGGGAAAACTTATTTTAGAATTAAAAGGATTATTATATAAAATTTTAATGCAAATTTATTACTCGTCAATACATAAGCTGTTGTAATTCCCAACTTTGTTATAAGTTAAAGATACAAAAAACTGACACAAAAAACAATGCACTTACGCACTTACATATTTGATTTTCAATTTTTTATTCATATGACCCAAAGTGTGTTTATTATACTCGTATCGCATAAAGTTGCATGAAAATATTATACAGGGTGTTTGGGTTTGGAATGAGGCAACTTCATAAACGTCAGACTTTATTTGTGATCAGAAGTTTGGAAAACACTTGCAGCGAGACGTTAGTCAAACGCAAGTTGACTGTAAGAAATTTTTGGTTTTTTCCATTTACGTGAAGGCCGTGATTCCTTCATAATATGTGTATGTATCTACTTTTCTGCAAGACTTTTTTAAAACACCCTGTAGATCAGCGGGTGTTTCAAATAGACCCCCCCTCCCGGACATTTTTTTTCTTAAAATAAATCAAGGAATCACTACTTAATGCGATAGCACCCCAACCAAACACCCTGTATAAGAGAGTGGAAAACCTTATATTAAGTACCGTATTTATAAAAAATATGAAAAAGAAACCCCGGGTTTGTCAAAAGAACATTTCCTCAAAATCGCCTCATGTAGAACTATGAGCTTTCTAAAACAAAGGCAATTCCCATATAGTGTTTTTTAAATTAATTATAAAATGATAAATATAGGTAAAAAATGTATCCCTGTTGGATTTTATTATTTTTCTTTGAATTTCATTAATTCATTTAAGTTCTCCCTAATTTGGTTTTAATTGAACATAATGTGATATGAAATAATATCCAATATTCCATCTATATAGCACCTAAAAATATGCAATATATTTGTTTTTAGCAAAATTTTACATGATTAAGCATTTTGATTAATTATAAGAGTGAGGCAAATGATTATAATTTATTAACTAATGCACTTACTTTAAAGAAATATGATTTTCGAAAGTAAGAAATATGATTTTTCTTAATATTTGTTTATGAAAATATTGTACAGTTATAATTTTACAAGTAAATTAAAAATGTAATTTTTTGATTTTCGAAGGGCCACAACGGAAAGGAGAGAGATACGGATACAATTTCTTCAGAGACTCTATCTCTATATCTCTGTGGTACATAATTTCAGCCTTCCATAATAAGCCGTTTGGGAAATACAGGGTTTTAAAAAACTAAAAAAGTTGTATGAAGATAACGGTATTTTTATACAACAATGAATTAAATTCTGTATAATTTATTAATTTCACCAAAAAGTAAAAAAAAAAAGCTATCTTTTAGCTTTTACAGACCTTAAAATTTTATATTGGTTTAAAAGTTATTAGATATTCAATATGGGCAATTTTCGCTATTGGAGTGTGAATAACTCAGAGGCGAAATGAGATAGAAGAAAATTTTGTTCTACTGGACCTATTATTTATTACTACGTATCTATGGTCTCTAATTTTGTTACTCTATCTTAATAGATAGAGAAGTTTGTATAAACGAACGGACGGACAGACAGAGTGAAACTAATATACACATTTCTACCAAATTGATTGGAAATGTGTTAAAAAAATAATACATGTAAGTATAATAATTAGTTAAGTTGCATATTAAAGATCTTACAATTTTCTTTTCTAAATTTTGCTAAATTATGTTATAAAAAATATATTCGTAAACAAAACTAAAAAACTAATGTTGTTCTACTGATATATTCTAGTAAGTTTAAAAAACGATGCTACCGAAAAGTTCATTTCAACGTCCATTATGTGATTCTGAATTCAAGACCACCGTCAAGTTGAAGGCGAATTATCGCTAATGCGATAATGTGACAGCTTTTCTGAACCAATTGTCAACCTTCACATTCATGCGTTGGATTCCCCAATTTAAAACAAACGAAGGATCTGACGACTAAGTATTGGCGGCATAACCATAGAAGAAAAAACCGGCATTGAGTACATAATCAAGCCAAAAACAACCCACCGGCTTGGAGGATGGGCTTACGGCTAACAAGCAAACCCCAATAAAACCAAAACCAAAGCCTCGGATAATGAGATTGAATACACGGAAAAGACCAAAACAAAGTACTTGGAATAGTGATTAAAACATCGGAACATGGACTCTCTTACTCTCTGCATGAGCTAAAACATCAGCTGAAAACTTATAAGATGGACATCGCAGCCGTTCAAGAAGTACGATGGACTGGAAAGGAAGCCATGTAGGTCGCGATTATGTTCTATATTACAGTGGATTGGACAATGAACATAACTATGACAATGAAAAGCGTGGGGGATATGAAAATATTACTTAAAGATTTTAATAATAAGATTGGAAATGAGGATTTTTAACTCCCCACGATCGCAAGACACAGTCTCCGTGATATTTCCAGTGAGAACGGAGTAAGAAAAATATACTTCGAGACGTCTGAAAATCTCGTCATGAGCATTACCTGGTTCCGTTGCAAGAACATTCATAAAGCAACCTGGGTTTCACCTAATCAGCGAAAACGTAACCAAATTGACAACTGGATGAGACGGTTTCGAATGAACATCGCCCTAGGGTCGAATTCAATTTCCAACATCGAGCTCCTAAAGGATGTAGGAGAAGGCTTAGTGAAGCTCATAAATTCAATCTTTGGTAGGATATGGAGGGAAAAACATATGCCAGATGAGTGGATCGTAGGAGTCATCTGACCTAAGGGTGACAAACTATGGCCGTTTTCGTTAACATCAAATGATCGCAGTACTGCAATGTATTAATTCTGTTTACTTGTATTTTGACTATCGAGACATCGACAAATTTAGCTTAACGAATGCTCCTTCTATCGACTGGTTGCTGTCTCGTTGATTAAACTACCATAAAAACGAATAAAAACATTGCAGTACTGCTATTTGACGTTAACAAAAACGGCCTATCCTGTAACAACTTCAGAGGTGTAACATTGCTGAGCTCGGTTTATAAAACACTAACAAGGAAAAATCAGTTTTAAGCCCAACCCTTCTACACTTTATGTCATTCCGCGGACTTAAACAAACTCCCGCGTAATTATGAATTAAAATTAATTCATAACTCCCATGTCTCAAGCTGAATTAACAATTCACACTATGAGCGAGTCTTTCAGATTCAATTGCATTTTTCTACTCTTCAATCTCAAATTTTAAAAACAATTAAATTAAAAATTTAGTTTTAAGCAAGACACTGTAACGTTAATATTAAAAATTTGACTAAATAAAAACGTTTCTCACATTTAAAAAAAAAAATTGTTATTATTTAGTCTAAGTCTAAGTACTCAAGTTGTAGTCTATAGTCTAAGTCCTACAGTCTAAGTCCTCAAGTTGTCGTGTGAGACTCAAAGAAAATTATATTCTACTGGATATATTAATTTATTATTATTATACAGTACCCCGCCATTGAATTATGTCCGATGAAAATTTTTTGAAAAATATTTTTACTTTAGGAAATAAATCAGTAAATATTAGATTTTTTTTTAATTTAAAATATTGAATTTATTTTTACATTATTGTTTAAATATTGGAAAAAAAAAGTCTAAATATTTAGTATTTGGTACTACCTCCTTTAGCTTTTAATACATCTTTTTTTTTATTGTTATACGAATTCCATCGTCATTTTTCCGGACATCTTCAATGTTTTTCTTCAATTCCACGATAGTATTGTTCCTCCTACTGTAGAGGAAACCCTCTGAGAGGTACGCACAGAATTGTGTGTTTCGTGCAGTAAAACATTCGCCTTCAATTATGATTTGGAGTTGCGTTACAGCTGAAGGTCCAGGATCAATTTATTATGTTGAACAAACAATGAACTCCAGCCAGTATATAAACGTACTGAGTAATGTTCTTCAACCTTATTTTCACACCCTAAACCATGCTAAGAAGGATTATGTATTCCTGCAGGATGGTGCTCCTTGCCATTCATCCAGAGCTAGCATGAATAGCTTAAATTCGCTGGAAATTGAAGTTTTGTTGTGGCCAGGCAATTCACCAGATTTAAATCCAATTGAGAACTGCTGGGCCTACCTAAAATCAAAGGTCTACAGTAGGAGGAACAATAATATCGAGGAATTGAAGAAAAACATTGAAGATGTCTGAAAAAACGACGATGGAATTCGTATAACAATAAAAATTTGTATTAAGAGTATGACAAATGGAATAAAAGAATTATTAAAAGCTAGAGGAGGTAGCACCAAATACTAAATATTTAGACTTTTCTTTTTTTGTAATATTTAAACAATAATGTAAAACTAAATTCAATATTTTAAATTTAAAAAAATATAATATTTACTGTTTTATTTCCTAAAGTACAAATATTTTTCAAAAAATTTTCATCGGTCATAATTCAATGGAGGGATACTGTATGGTTAACAGTTGAATCGTATTTTTTGTCTTTTTATGCAGAGGGAAAAAACAAAAATATACTAATTTGATGTGGACAATTTGTTTTAATTGTTTTTCTCTCTTCTCTAATTGTTTTTGCCAATTTCTAGGTGTTCTTGACAAGACCTTTTGAAATTTTTCCTTGAGGATTCCATCCTAACGCCATTCTGGTAGTGCTGCCATATTTTGTCCTGATGGCATGTCCGATCAATTTCCATTTGCATCTCAATGTGTTGTTCAATTGGTGCCTGACATGTAATTTCTAACAAATCCACGCATTACTAATGCTGTTTGACCAGAGCATTCCACATATCCTGCAATTTCTGTATGTTGTTGAAAATTAGACAGAAGTTTCTATGCGAATTGTAAGATGTGATAGTTGATAGTCACAAATCACTTTATGTAATTCCAGTACAGGTTTCGCTACCATATTCTGAGTTTCTGGAGATATGGGAACTTTCCCATGTAGTTGTTAGTTGTCCGAATGCATTTTCGAAATGAGTTATATATCTGCTTCTTAACATCTGCTTCTTCGTTGCCGTCTATTGTTATTATGCTACCTAGATTCCTTCGATGTTAATGTTTCCAATGTTACTGTTGTTGATTCACATGGCCTTGGTCTTCTGGATA
Organism: Empis stercorea; assembly: GCA_949752835.1. Taxonomy (NCBI): domain Eukaryota; kingdom Metazoa; phylum Arthropoda; class Insecta; order Diptera; family Empididae; genus Empis; species Empis stercorea. Next base: position 38,553,904 of record OX457085.1, on the reverse strand, counting down.
CTTATCACTAATCCGGTGCATCGTGATAATTTTGCGATATGTTCTGTTTTAGTTTGGATATCACTGAGCTTGTGCGATAGTGATAGTAGACAAATAGCGTCCGCATAGTCTAAGTCCTCAAGTTGTCGTGTGAGACTCAAAGTTATTCCATGTCTCTGCATGCAGACTTCTCTCATGATTTCATCCAGACCAATTTTGAACACTTGAGATGTCGGCATCCTTGTTTTACTCCTGTGTTTGTAGGAGTTATAGAAATGTAAGTCATTCTCCAGATTACTCGATTATTATGCGTAGAGTGTTGGCTTGATGTACGCAACTTATGTTAGGGCTGACGCAAGCCTGTTCATCATGTTCACGTAGACTTTCTTCGATCTTGTTTTGTAGTCTGCCTTGTATAATTATCGCAAGTATTTTATATATGGTGTTAAGCAGAGTTATTCATCTCCAGTTGCTGCAATCTCTCGTCATCTTTCTTTGAAATTTTCACTATTATACCTTTCTACCAAGATGCGGGTAGCCTTTTCTATTTTTATGTCTTACTGATGTGAGAATATAGAAGTTCTGTTGATGTTCTGTTGTTTAGCATGTAACATTCGGCTGTGATACCATCCTCGTCAGCTGCTTTGTTAAATTTCAACTTCATTGTACCCTCTTTTATCTCAGTGATACTGGGTGGGTCACACGATATTCTTAAGCTGTTGTCTGTTTGGCTGTTGATTCAGTTATCATGCTCCGTTTCGCTGTTGTCAGGTGAGGTGGTGCTGATTTGTTCGATGTTGTTAATCATCTTTAGCTCCCTTTTTTAAGATATGAGTTTCCCATTTCATCGGAGATCCATATTTTCCGCTCTGTCTGTTCTATACCAAGTGTTTCTTCCAATACCTGATTGAACAAAGCTACAATATCTTCCCATGTATGATTCTCCGCTTGTTCACTAGTTCATCTTTGGTAGGCGTACTTAGGAGTTGTCGGAGATTTAAACGTCTTCTTCTTCCGTGCCTGGTTTTTCTTTTTCTTTACGACTTTCAACTTGATCTTTAAGTCACCAGTGATAACTTCGTGATATCGGCACCTCTTCTATTTCTGGCATCGATTAATGAAATACGTCATCTTCTGCTCACGCATATATGATCAATCTGATTGCGTGTGCGGCCTCCAGCTGAGGTCCGGGTATACTAGTTGTGTATATGTTTGTGGGGAAAATTGTAGGTTGCATTGTCCCAAGTAACATCGTTAAAGCTTGTAGTTCAGAATTTGGAAAAATAAGCTCTATATAAGTTCTATATCGATCAGATTTGTAGCTCTAGCTTTATTAGAGTTACTTTTGTAACTACTTGCTTTAAATAAAAAACAACTGCTTTAAAATGAAGTTTTGAAATCCTTGTAGCTCTATTACTTTGTAGAGCTTTTGACTCTATATGAATGCCCTATAAGGGAATTGATTACGACTCTAATAGAGCAATTTAATAAAAGTATACATTTTGCTGCATAATAGCGTTTTTTAGGGGTATATAAAGCTAATGGTCTTATTTTACACTGTTTTAGAACTAGAAAAAATTATGTGTCGCGTGGTCTTTCGATTAATTTTATATTGACCAGTGGCGGGTGAAAATTTTATTTTACAATGTATGGCACAATTTTTAATCCTTTTTCAGTGCAGTATTGTTTAACATTAACTTTAATATAAAAATACAGAATGTTGTGGAAAAGGCATGTACTTTAATAGGCTGGACAACATATTGAAAAATTTCACTAAAAAATAAATTTCAGAAATAAATTTTCAAATGTTACAAATGGGGTTTCTTGAATTTTGGCAACAACCGCGATGCTAGGTATGATATATAAGGAATTAATATTTGCCTTTTAAAAAATATCACTAAGCCTACTTGGATTTTAGTACTGAACCGCTACTGCTATTGGCGTTTCTTGTAGTATTAGAGACTAGCTTTAATGTAGACTAAAATTAAGCTAGAAGTACCATAACCATATATATAATGACGCCATATTTTCTAAAAAAAATGGCGGTAATTTAAAAAAAATTGTATAGATCGCAAACTTTAAAATTAAATATTTGGATTTTATGCATGTTATTTCAGAGAAAAATAGTGCGAAAATTCATTTTTTCATTAAAAATAAATATTACACAGGTTTTTATATCTTTTTGTCGACAAGGAAAAAAATATTAATATTAACTTTATATTAATTATTTTACAAAATTTAATTATTTTAATAGCGCGTTGTACTTTTTCGAAGTAACATGTAGACATTTTCCGTAAAAATAAAAGCGCATTAATAATTTGCCTATACATCACACGAAAATCAGATATTTTTCTTTGCATTAAATATATTAATATCGCTATTAAATTATTGTATACATTTACAACTTGTCATTTCCTAATCATTTATAATAAGTTACCAGTACATATAAAATAAATGTGTATAATATACAATACTATACTGATTCTGTTTTAGAGTAGGATAAACTTAACAATGCTCTACATAAACTTCAAAGCAATATAAAAATCAACTTCTTTAAAGCAAATTAAATGCGAAAGTTCCTCATATAGTGCAAAATAATGCTGCCAAACTAAAGAAATGTGCGTTATATTAGCTCTTTAGTAGTTCTAGCAGCGCTACGAGAACTCATTTTGAAACTACTAGCTTTATAAAACAGCTCTGGAAGCGCTTCCACGGAACATTAAGAGCTAGAAATGTTAGCTGGGACGTATTATGGTTAAAATTCTAACTCTGCCGAGGAAACGAGCTGCGATTATCGTTTCAGATGTTAATGACCAGGATATAAGTAAGTTACACATTTTTCTAGATATTAAAATTCCAACTCCACGTTGACCTAGTTTCGTCTCCGCTGTAAATTAGAGTATTACAATTTGCTGTGATAAGCTCGCCGTTGTTTTTTCATCTCACTGCACTTATTTTTTCGATGTAATATGATGTCATTTGTTCTTCTACCTGAGCCAGCCTTGATGCTTTACGGAGAGCACTAATGTTCCACTGTGCAAAGCGTGTCCTATTCCGTAAGTACAAAGTTGTTGCCGTAAGTCCCGTTTTGTTGCCTTGTTGTTTCTGTAATCGATTTATTTCCTGCCATTTGTCGTTGCCTAGACACAACTCCTGAGTCTGAACCAGACCATTGTTATCTCTTGAGTCTCAGGAAATCATCTCTTGGTTGGATTCTTGGATGCGCTGAGTCCTAGAACTTAATGTATAGGAAACGAAAGGATGCATTTATTGTGGGGGTTATGGAGTTTAATTTAAAAAACCCAGCTGCTATACTTTTCACTTAGTACACTAAAAATAGAAAATGACATGGTGTTTAAGATATCACGTGAAAATATTTGTATAGATCGCGATATTGAATACAATTTCTTATATTTAGCAGATAGTATTTTTCTTCATGTTTCCCAATTTTAGTAAAATAAGTAAAATCGACGAGGTTTTTACCTTTTTCTTTGTAAATTCAATTACACTAAATTTAAAAAATTGTTATTTTATAATAGTATGTTAACTTTATAGTTGAAAAGGAATTCCAAAACACTTAATTTAAGTTGTTAATGTAATGTATTATGGCAACAAATAAAAATATAAATAAAAAAAAAGTTTTTTTTAAAATACTTTCCCTTAAAGTAATATTCAACTAAAAAATAATAAACAAAGCAAATAATGAAACATCTCTCTACTTACCTGTGGACCTTGAATTGGCATTTATAAATGCCTACTTTCTCGTACTATTGTTGACAGTTACTCAAGCTCCACAGCAAAGTACATAGATGTGGTATTCTTAGCTTGTTTATAACTTTTTAGTTGAATATTGTGCCTCTCGGACTATCTAAAGATATATACTCAAGACCTTTCATTTGAAACCCCACATGATTTTTTATAAAATGGGGCCCCTCATTACCCCCGCGATGACCCACGGCGCCTCCGGACTACCCACCATTTATATGTACTCTTGAAGACCTTTCATTCCTTTTTTGGTACACGCGGACCCGTGCCATATTCCCTTCATCAAATTTAGAAGGCACCGTGTATATCTCAGCGATGCCCAAACTTATTTAAGCTTGGGCCAAAAAATGAAATTTACAGAACTCGGCGGGCCAATTTTTTTTTACTATCATATTTAAAATTATAAATCGAAATAAAAAAGAATCGAAATAATAAAATTAAGTGTATTTCTATATGTAGGTGCATATAGCCGTATTTTGTTTTCCATATTTCCAAATGTCAGCTTTAATCATCGATTTTTGTTTTCTTATTATATGCCATTAGAAAATTTGAGTTTTCCCTATCACTAATTGACAGATTTTTTTAGTTTATATAAATTCAAGAAGAAAGTAGATTTAGTGCTTCGGCCTTTTCTACATATTATTAAAATACTTAACAGAAATTTTTTTTGCGAGTTTTCTTCTAAGTACGACGGAAAATTCCGAATTTTAATTTATTTAGTTAGCAAATTTTAGGAAAAAATTGCACAATTAAACGTTTCGAGGGCCAACAAATTGAGGCTGTCGGGCCAGATTTGGCCCGCGAGCCTTAGTTTGGACATCACTGGTATATCTGATAACACGAGCTTAACTTCCAAATTTGAGCAAAATCAGCCGTTTAAGAGTTAAGGCCACGGCCAGGCGAGGAGAAGAAATACATATATGTACATATATACTACATTTCATACAAAATTAAAATCTAGTGAAAAATTTCACAGTAGTGATTTTGGAAAATATATCACTGTAGTGATTTTGGAATATATAAAATTTCACTGTAGTGATTTTGGAATATATAAGAAGTTAATGAACTGGTCAGCTTAATACAGATAATAATACAAAAAATATTCAGAAATATAAATGACAACCAGATATAATTAATAAAAAGATGCACTTTGGAATAAAAAAAATTAATATAAATTATTAGCAAATAAATACCTCTTGTGCAGGAACAGCAAAGTTTCCCTGAATTGTATATGCCTGCCCGTTGGCAAGAATTACAGGTCCACTAACTGGCGGTTTTGGTCTGTAAGGTATTGTAGCTCCTTTCGGCGGGGACTGCAATAATAAATATAAATAAAATTAAAGAAAAAGTATAATTAGACTCAAACCAACCTCAAGCATAACTACACAGATTTGGTAAATGCATTGAGTTATTTGATCTGCTGTTCCACTTAAAGTCACTGCCCTTTCAGTTGAGTTAGGCAACATTTCACTAGCAACTTGAATAGAACATCCAGTTGTGTTACGAATTTCTTTAATTTTAGAGCCACCTTTACCTATAATGAAGTTATAATGATTAATTTACAAAAAATATTTTATACAAATATATTAAGGTTGATTAAATAGAATTTAGAAATCCATTTAAAAATATTGAATTTAAATATTAATTAACCTTACCAATTAGAGAACCACATTGACTTGCAGGAACAATAAGTCTGATAGGAATTTGGGTTTTCCCTCCTGATGATCCACCAACATCATTAAATTGGGAGCACCATTCCTCGAATTTCTTAGTAATTAGTGAAAATGCTGAATATATTGAACTTGTAGTGCCAGATACGGTTACGATTCGCTCTGGACACGATCCATCAGAAATATTAATTTTTGCGCCAGACTGGGTTATAAGAAAGTTATTTTTTATTTCAATTAAACAATCGATTAAATATACCTCTTCTCGAAATCGATTTACGATTTCTCCTTTTTTCCCGATAATACTTCCCACTTCCTGAAATTACACAAATTATGTATTTTTAAAAAATATCGCTTTAAAATTAAATCAAAAATAAACGGCTGCCTTACATTAATATGATGATATCAAAGACGTGATATTATATATTCAAAATTAAAAAAAAAATTAAAAAACTACAAAAATTGGGTCACAATAAGTTAATTTAAAAACTAAATAAATCACAGAAGCTGTTTCCCTTTCATCAACAGATACACCACATAATACATTTTTAAATATTTGAAAAATAAATGGAAAATAAGTGCACACATATTTTTTATATTTTGGTTTAGGTATCTTTATTTTACATATAAAACTAGTTTGGTTTTTTCATTATTATATCAAAAAAAATGCCGCGCAGCCGAACTAGTAGTTTCATCATCATTCTTCTTCTTGTAGTGCCTATCCACTTTGGACGTGGGTGCTTTTCGTTAGCAGACAAATGGAACCATTCGCATAAGTTTTTCATCCAAGATTTTCTTCTTCTTCCTCTTCTCCTTTCACCAGAGATTTTCCCTTCAGTACCACTGGGAGTAATCTATATTTCTCTCCGCGCGTCACATGTCTTCCTATTCTTTATTATATTCATTAATTCGGTTTTCTTGTTTACTCTGTTCAGCACTTCCATTTTGATATTCTGTGTCTCCACGAAATTTTAAGCATTCTCCTATAAGTCCAAATTTCGAAAGCTTTTATTTTCTTACAATCTCTTTTGGTCATTGTCCATGCTTCTGCTCCATAAAGTAATGTAGTAGACCATATGTAACATTTCAATAATTTTAATTTCAATTTAATATTAATTTCGTTGCTACTGAAAATTGCATGCATTTTGTTGAAAGCGGATCTTCTATCCTTGCCGTAATTTCTGCCCTATTGAAAGCGGATCTTCCTTTCATATTCGATAACTGTACCTAAATACTTAATGCGGTCCACTCTCTTGATTGTTTCTCCACCTAACATTAGGTTCTGGTTCGATAAATTGCTATAGCCCAATATTATATATTTCGTTTTTTTTTCATCTTCAGACCAAATTCAATACAAAATACAATACTTGTTTACTTCTTCAAGCATTTTTTGTAAATCTTTATTATTTTCATCTATCAGAATCGTATCTTCAGCAAATCTAATGTTATTAATGAGTTCTCAATTCAATTTTATTCCTAATTCTAAATTGTTTAAAGCTTCTTGGAATATGGAGATGATGACAGAATGCAGCCTTGTACCACCACTTTCATTATTGCTATTTCCTCTGAATTTCCATCTGGTGTTCTAACTTCCGCACTTTGGTTCCAATATATTATATTGACATCTCTTTTGTACAGATTTTTTTTGATTTAAAATTTCAATGAGCTTAACGTGGTTCACCTTATCGAAAGTCTTTTCAAAATCGATAGCATAAGAATGTAATTGTTTATTGACTTCATTGCATCTTTGTCACAATAAATTTAGCATAAATAGTGCGTCGCGCGTACCTAAGGCCTTCCTGAACCCAAACTGACTTTCATTGATTCCCTCTTCTAATTTGCCTTAATTGTCGTCAGACTCCACGACGGACGGCGAGGGCTTGGTCGAGTTCAATATTGCAACAGAATTTAAGAGACTAAAATCAACCCTGTTCTCTAAGATGAATTATGATCTAAGTAGGTCATATTAAAATACGCTCGTGATTCTCTCTCTCTCCTTTTCTCAAGAGAAATAAGGGCTCGCGGCTGTGGTATAGAGGAATTGATAAAGGGATTAGTCTTTAACCTACTACCGTGGGTGGCAGTCGCGAGTTTCTTGCAGCTAAAGTCGTATATTAACATATATTTAGATAATTTAGTGTTACAATATGAACTTTGCTAAGTCGCCAGTGGATAGTATACGCGGGAAGAACTCTTCTCCATTCATGGTGGAGTCACAGGCCATGCTACAAAACCAAGCTACTGTGCAAAAATAAGCAAACAAAGTATAAGAAAATCCTTTTAGAGGGAAAAAATTATTAGTACGTTCACCGACAAAAAGTAAATCTATGGCAGATTTGTCAGAAATGAACTCGCCAACATCGGTATTGATGCAAAATCAGAAAATTATCAATCTCCTGAACGACAGCAACAACGGAGAAGAAAGCACACCTAAAAGGAAAAAAATACATTCAGAAAAAATACATAGTAATTTATCTGAAATTCAAACACCTGGAAATTCCAACATCTAAGAAAATCATAGAATACTAAAGCTTGAAAATGAACTACAAGAAGCCAAAAAAGTAATACAGGAGCTGAGAAACATGATCCAAGCTATTCAAGATAAAGAAAAAAGCTCGTCTTCAAATGCAGGAATAACTGAAAATTGTATGCCAATTAATACACCAGCGGTAGAAACCGAATGGCTACTAAATAAAACCAAAAAAAGGAAAACATCAAAAACAAACAATACAATAAATATCAGTGATCCGCCGGGCTCAGTAGGAAAAGAGTTTGGTAATAAAAAGAGATGAAAATAATAAGGCCAGTAGGCCAAGTCCGCTCACCTTTTCGAATTACATGGCTCCAAATACTTACACTTACAGATTCCAAATACTTACACCTACGGGATCATACAATGTAAGAAACCTAGAAATACCAACTATGATAAACAAGTTACCAACATTTAGTAAAGGCAATACAACACCAAAACCGAGTACGCAACCTGAAACTAAAAAAGGACACACAAACCACCACCAGTAGTATTCAGCAATAGTGAAAACTATTCAACGATGAATCAAGCAATGAAAACCAAAAAACTCGATAACACAGCTAACCTCTTAGGTAATAAGCAGATAAAAAATAAATGTAAACACAGGGAACTGACGAGATACGCAAATGAAGCTAAATACGAATGGCACTCATACGAAAACAAGATAACGAGACCAATCAGAGTTATGGCAAGGCATCTACATCCATCATGCGATCCAGAACACATCAAGACAGAATTGCTAGAACAAAAATTCAAAATAATAAGTGTAGAAAACAAACAGATAAAGAAAAAAATCTATGGAAAAGAATATCTAACTAGGTTGCCACTATTTATGTTGCCCTTCGAAAATGATGAAGATGTCAAAAGAATTTTCGACATAAGACATATCAATCACATGAAAGTTAAAATAGAAGCTCTTAAGACTAACAACATGATTCCGCAATGTAAAAGATGTCAACGCTATGGACATACGCTCAAATACTGCCAAAGCGAGCCGGTCTGTGTAAAATGCGCGGGTAACCATCTCACCATAGAATGTATAAAAATAAGAGAAACACCAGCTAAGTGTTCAAACTGCTTATACCAAATTTCATTGGTGGGAACTAGGTTAAAGGGCGAAACTAGTTCCCAATTTTTCCCCTTTTTTATGTCAAAATGTGACATAAACTGACCTTATCATGATTCATTGGGAATTTGACATTTCCTTATCTTTTTAATCTTGAAACCAGTTCCATAAGCAATTTTATTTATGTAACTTTTTTGAAAATGTAAACAATTCAAAAAATTTGAAATAATTTCTCAAAATAAAAACTATTGGCCATTTTGGAAATTGGTACTGAATAACTGAATTTATAAAAATGTTAAATTTTTGTGTGAAATAATTATTTTTTGTATAAAAATAAATAGGGACGTAATTGTATAATTATAATTTATGTCTTATATTATTGTAAAATAATTATTTATAATTATTTAATAGATTTATAAATTGTGTTGGATACAAATATTTTAACTGTTTTATTAATTCTAAAAATTGTTAAGATATACATTATTTGTGAGTATTTATAAATAATGTAATTCAACATAATATAAAAATACGAATGAAAATATACATTCCTTAAATTTAAAAACAATTATTGATTGCAATAAAATTTTTATTAAAAAAAATAAAATTCATTGGCTTTTGAAAAAATTTATTGTTTATAAAAAAAAATATTTTTTTTTTACAAAACTGTTTACATCACCAAAAATTTATTGTTTACAAAACTGTTTACATAAACAAAAATTTTGACAATTAATACATATAAAACATGTTTCATTGGGACTGAGTCAGGTTTTTGGAACTGACATTAGAGTCAAATAACCTGACAGCGGGTTAAATAACCTAGTTCCTACCAATGAAATTCAACTATAGAAAACCACCCAGCTAATTAAAACATAGCTAAGAGCTCCAAAAAAGAAGGCAAAATCGAGTGAATAGTAGAAGAATACCATTCAGCGCAACAACAAATCAGACGACAAACGGAGCTAGTTTTGCACAAGCCGTTAGAAACAAAATGCCGACTGACGCTTTCAATTTACACCGGAAGAAACTTCCAATCAAAACATTACACTACAAAGAATTATGGAAGCAATTAGCGACTTGGCAAGAAGAATGGACAGGATAGAAACATATACTCCAAGATCAGTAAGTCAATCCAACGTCCTATGAGCAAGAAAGACATAAGAATAGCAACTTGGAATGCAAAAGGATTAAAAAACAAAAAGAACGAATTAGAAATATTTCTCAACATTCTAAAAATATACATATGTTTACTGTCAGAAACACATATATTGGTCATATTTTTTTAACATTAAAGGCTATAAAAGCTACTTCGCCAAACATCCTAGGAGAACAAGTTAAAGGGGGTAGTGTCATCTTAGTGAAAAAACATATAAAACACTACTTAGAACACAGCATGCAAACAGATCAAATCCAACTCTCAATGATCGTCGTAGAAACGGGTTCACAAAAACTCACTATTGGAGCAATTTACTGCCCGCCGAAGTTCAACCTAAAAAAATGATTACCTAAATATCCTGCAAAATCTAGGAGAAAGATATATTAAAGGAGGAGATTACAACGCGAAGCATGTTAACTGGGGATCAAGGATCTCTACCACCAAGGAAAGCAATTGCTAGCTGCTTTTAACCAAAATTGAGGTAGCTATCACTCAACTGGAAGACCAACATATTGGCCGACATACAGCAATAAAGTTCCAGATTTACTTGACTTTTTCATATCAAAAAAATTTTCCGCCAACTATGTTGAATTAGAAGATAACTACGACTTCAACTCAGACCATTCAGCTGTCATAATGAATCTAAGCGTATAATCAAGAAAACTGCATAATGAATCTAAAGTATAATCAAGAACACTGCACGACCAACCTTAACAAACAGTACGACGTAACTGGTAACTGGAAAAGATTTAAAATCGAAGTTGAAAATTCAATAAACCTTAAAGTTAAGCTCAGAAATGAACTACAAATAGAAGAAGTCATAAAGTTTACAAAAGTGATACAAAATGCAGCTTGGAACAATACAAAAAACACAATACTTCGAACAAAAGGCATAAATTATCTAAGAGAAATTAAAGAGTTGGTAGCTGAAAAAAGTCTTGCTAAAAAACGATGGCAGATCACGAGAGATCCGGCGCACAAGAATATACTGAACAATAAAGAACAGCAACTTAAAAGGGAAATACAGAAGATAAAGGAAACCAACATGGCGAACTACCTGGAAAACCTTTCGGCAGATAAAAAACTTCTCGCTCTGGAAAGCGGCAAAAAAGTTCAAATCTCCGATCTCTTATGATCCGCCAATTCAAAAAATCAACGGAACTTGGGAAAGAAACGATTTGGGAAAGGCACAAGTTTTTGCAGAACATCTAGCTGAAATATTCAAGCCGAACGTAGCTAATGGTGACACTACATTAGAACCCGAAGAAAACACCGTATACAAGGCAATAAACTCAGTCGCTCCAAAAGCTATCATCGAAGCAATTACAAAACTTACAAAAAACAAACTCCAGGGTATGATCTAATAACTTCGGAAATTCTAGTTCAACTAGCAAAAAAAAGCAATAGTCATGGTAACCCAATTAATCAACGCCAGCTACAGATTAAGAACGGTTCCGGACTCGTGGAAAGTCGCGAGATAATAATGATACTTAAACCGGGTAAACCACCAAACGATGCCAAATCTTATTGACCGATTTCACTCTTCCTGGTTATGTCCAAGCTTATGGAGAAGTTGTATCTGCAAGCCTAAAGCCAATAGTTGAGTTGATCAAAAAAAATTAATACCATCATTCCAGTTCGGATTTCGAGAAAATCACTCAACTCTTGACCAAGTACATCGTATTACAAATACAATTGAAAATTCCATAAATGAAAAACAATATAGCTTAGCAATTTTCCTGGACATAGCGCAAGCCTTTGATAAGGTTTGGCATGAAGGTTTAATATATAAATTAAACAAGTGACTACCGAAGCAGCGCGTAGAATTTTTTATATCATACTTAAAAAATAGATGGAAGATGAATATTCTTATATCTACTCTTCACCTGCGATCTTCCAACACCAGAAGAAGTACTTGTAGCCACTTTTGCAGATGATACATCATTAATATCTTCAGCCAATAATGTAGAGAATGCAGTTCGAAATACACAAGTTGCAAACAACGCCATTCAAAAATGGTCAGACAAATGGAGAATCAAGATCAACGAAAGCACATCTACACATATAATATTTACAAATCGAAGAATTGAGCAAATCCGATCTATTCATCTTAATAGTATCATAGTACCATACGCAAACACTGCTAAATACTTAGGTATGACGCTGGATTCTAAGCTCAAGTGGAAAGAGCACATAAAAATCAAGCTAACTGAACTAGCAATAAAAACCATAAATTATACTGGCTTATTGGTCAGAATTCGAAGTTATCAACTTATAACAAACTATTTTTATACAATCAAATCATCAAGCCAATATGGCTGTATCCAACTTTGGGGGGTGTGCCAGCCTATGCCATTTAGAAAAAATACAACGGTTCCAAAATATGGTATTACGAAATATAGTCAACGTGCCGTGGTACGTAAGAAATAAAGATTTGCATAAGGATCTAAATGTAAACTATGTTGAGTTTGAAATTGAAAAGGCAGCAGTCAAGCATCATACAAAACTACAACATCACGTTAATGAGGAAGCGGGATCTTTAGCAGAAGAATCAGGCAGAAGCAGAAGACTTAAAAGAAAAAGACCGATCGATTTACTAATATACTAGAAGTCAAACTTTTCCTGCAAACAACAGAAGAACAAAGTGAAATAACAAATCTTTTCCCGGAAGTCAAATCATTTCCTAGGTCACTGGACTGTCCAAAATCTGCACAAAAATTTAGTTTAAGAATCGACAAAACATTGCTGAGGGTTGGTCCCATGGACCAGTTTTAGTTTTAGACATGTGAAAAATACAAACAAGGAAAAAAAAGAAAGATTTTTTAGTTTACCCGGTTGCAGCAAACTCCTTACATATGAAATGTACATTTACATTGCTATTTTAAATTTGTTTACATTTTTGTTTTCTTTTTTAATTTTAATTTAATTTTCATATTCATTTTTATTATTATTTTAATTTTTAATTTTAATATTTAATAATGTATTACTAGGGACCAAATTCATGAGGTGGTTACTAAATTATTTTCAATTAATCAAATCGTTTATTTGTTTCGTTCCTGGTCGTATCCAATAATCGTTGTTTTCAGCTAATAAAATTCAATTTGTTACTATATCAGCTGTGATGATGTTGGTCGTATGCTCCTAAGCGTTTATGATGCCAATAGAGTTTTTTCTTACTCTTGGGACACTTGAGTTCTGAACTTTTTTACTTAGATATTATATACCTAAAGAAGAACCATTACAACTATTACTTTAACAGTTACTTGTATGAAAAGATTTATGAGAGCTTGTTTGAGTGAATTAGATAGCGAGTGTGAATATAGATCGATAAGAAATAGCTATAAATCTTTAAAGTATATAATATCAGGAGATGCTATAGTATATATGTATACCTACAAACTGTGTCAAATAATTTAAGCTCTTTTTGCTGTCATTCCATCTACAGAACAAGCTCTTTTGCTGTCAATCAATCCACAGCTAATTTGTCAAATGATTTGTAATTGTCATTTATATTTTCAAAAAGTTGAAAGAAATTGTAATATTTTTGTTCATTTATGTGTGAAAAATATAAAAATTTGTATTAACCCTTTAATGGTATAGCAAGACGGTAAATGCAGTTAAGTTTTCATGCATATTTGTTCAGTAGCTAATAAAGTGTCAAGCAGTAAGTACATAAGAAGTTAAAAATATAAAAAAAAATTACTGTAGTGAATTGTAAGTGAAAAGTAAGGAAATATTTTTAGGTTTCTAAGAATTATAGGTAAGATTTTAGATTTAGAGTAATAAGTGCTAAAAATTATTTTATAACTTTATTATTTATTTATAGCTAGCTGTAAATATGGGGGACGAAATTGAAAAAAATGTGGAACGGATTTTAAAACTGTTCAATGAATGCTCCGATGGTGAAAGTGAAATTTCGGAAAATGAAGAAGAGGAAAATCCATTTAGTGATGACGGATAATTTGGGAGCGATCCGAACTATGAGCCATCATATGATGATATTTTGGAAGATGTAACTCATATAGGAGAAAGTCTAGGAATGGAGGAAGTTGCTGCAAATTATATTATTAGTGAAGAACATACTGATTCAGAAGAGGAAGAAAGCGATTCTGAAGTTGAGTCCGTTACCGAATGGATGAGTAATACCAAAGACATTCCAGATTTTAATTTTGATTCAAATAACTGCGGTGTTCAAATTGATGTTGCGACAAATGCAACTCCTATGCAAATTTTTGAAAAAATATTTAATACGAATATTTTGAACCATATTGTAAATTCCACAAATATTTATGGTGCAAATCTTTGTGGAAATAATAGACCAAAAACAAGAAATTGTCGTAATGCTACGTTCAAACCAACTGATAAAAAGGAAATGATGAAATTTTTAGGACTCTGCTTGCTACAGGGGCAGATAAAGGTACCATCAATCCGAAAATGTTTTTCCAACAGTATACTGTATTATAATCCGATATTTTCAACTCAAATGTCTGGCCGACGCTTTGAGCAATTGCTACGATGCTTTAGCTGTGCTTCTGAAATTGAAGATATTGGTAAACTTAAGAAAATTCTTCCTTTACTGAACCTTTTTATTTCAAGTTTTCAAGCTGCGTATATGCCAGAAGAAGAACTTTCACTGGATGAATCTCTGCTTCTATTTAAAGGTCGTCTTAGTTTTAAGCAATACATCAAGGGCAAAAAAGCTAAGTTTGGCATAAAACTTTATGAATTAACATCAAGTGATGGGTACGTTCTGAATATTGAAATATACCAGGGAAAATCTGAAACTACAATATGCTCCAAACTAGATTCTCTCGTAATTCGCCTAATGCAGCCATATTGTAACAAAGGACACCATCTTTTAATGGATAATTTTTACAATAGTATAACACTTTGTAACACACTTTTAGCTTACAAAACTCTTTGCACTGGTACTCTTCGCTCAAATAGAAAAGGAAATCCAAATGATATCATACAAAAAAAATTACAGAAGGGAGAACATATATGGGCGCGACAAGGAAATGTGTATGTATCTAAGTGAAAAGATAAGCGCGAGGTAACCTGTATAACAACCGCATGTCATCCAAAAATGATTCAAGTTTCAAACAGGTTTGGTAAAAACTTAACTAAACCACAGGAAATAGTCACATATACCAAATATATGGGTGGAATTGATAGATCAGACCAAATGGTCTCGTATTATTCATCTCCCAGGAAAACAATTCGCTGGTACAAGAAACTTATGTTTCATTTCTTGGATGTAGCCACGTGGAATTCGTTTTATATATATAAAAAGATAACTGCATCTAAATGCTCTTTTCTAGACTTTAGAGAAGAACTTATAAACAATATGCTAGATATACCACCAACAATTCGAAGCGGAAAAGATTTGATATCCACGGGCCCTATTCACGGTGGTATTGCCAAACGAAATCAACAAAATGACTCAACTTTACAATCACTACATGGAAAAAATTCCTGTACCTGAAGGAAACAAACGGAAAAGTGTTTTTCAAAGATGTAAGCAATGCAGTAAAGCAAAAATCCGCAAAGAAACATCTTATAGATGTAAAACTTGCCCAAATACACCACCTCTTTGTGCAGGTGAATGTTTTGAATCATACCATAAAAATTAATTTAAAATATACTTTATTCTACTTATTTTCTTATAATGTTTACTATGTTTTTTATGTTGATTTGTGTTTCTTTTATTGAAGTATATATTTTGTTTTGTTTTTTTATGTTTAGTTTATAAAATTTTGTTGTTGCGGCATATGCCGTGATGCACTTAAAATTGTTTCTTTTATTTATACTAGGACGTGTCGGCTTTTACCGTCGTGTCGGCTACTGCCGACGTGTCAAATTGCAATGTGATATATAATACTGTGGGATAGGACGGCTATTACAGTCGAAAAAAAGATAGCAATTATAGTACATGTATGTAACTAAAAACAAATTTGACTTATTTTGATCAAGGTCCCATTTCAATATGTTTAAAAATGAGCGAGATATGTGTGTGTCAATTTTCGAAATATCATTTTAAACTATTGTCCGTGAAAAGTATTAATTTAAAAGAGTGTCTATTATATTAATATTTTGTGATGAGTTATTGTATAATTAAAACGTGTAAATATCATTTATTTGATATATCACACGGATGTTCTGAAGTGTCTTATTACAGGTAAATATAGGAAGTATTTAAAGGTATTCGTAAATATGGAGTTATTTTTTAAGTAATAACAACTTATTTCGTTGAATTAAAGCCATAATATAATATGTTTAATTCAAATAACACTAAAAATTGAATATTAAAATTGTATATTATTGCGCTAAAATATACAAAAGAGCTTTCAATGAACATCAATTTCTTGACAGGGTCGTAGTCAAAAAATGTGTGTCTTGAAGCACTTGAGGCGTATACATTATTTTGATGAATTATTAAAAAATAATATTATTTTAGCTTTCCAAAGGATAATAATTTATGATTAGAATGGTATGAGGCAGTAAATATACTACCTGAGGATTATTGTGTGTCTTACAAAGTGTGTACAAAGTGTGTTCTTTACATTTCAAATCAGAAGATTTTTTTAATCCTGGTAGTTTGAAAAGAAAATATATAAGGAAAACTGCAGTTCTTACTCAACACCTTGTAAGTTATTGATTACGGTGTTAGAACTAAATTTTAAATTAATTTTTCTATATTTTTAGGATATGTTTCTATATTATTTCTATATTATTATTGCATTTATAGAATTTAGAGCAATAGGCCTATAGGTGATAGCACCATAAAAAAACGCATCGACAGGTTTACCGAAAAGGTGCTGTGGAAGCAACCTCTTATATATTTTACTTTCCCTTTTATGAATTCACACTTCCAGTATATTTATATATATATATGTCGGTATATATATATGTCGGTATCTACTCACCTGGCCATAACTCTTAAACGGCTTGACCGATTGAGCTCAAATTTGGAAGTTCCACGAGTCCGGAACCGTTCTTAATCTCTAGCTGGTACCATATAAATTTGGGGCCTTTTTGATGAGGCGGAAGGGAGCTCGGCCTCGGAGGGCCGCTTAATTTTTGAATGTACCAAAAAAACCATGTGGGGTATCAAATGAAAGGTCTTGACGAGTACATCTCATTGGACTGTAGTCCGGAGGGCGCCGTGGGTCATGTCGGGCTCAAATCGGGGCAATGTGGGGCTCCATAATACAAAAAATCATGTGGGGTATCAAATGAAAGGTCTTGACGAGTACATCTCAGTGAGCGGTAGCCCGGGGGCGTAGTGGGTCATGTCGGGCTTAAAACGGGGGCAATGTTGGGCCCCATCACACAAAAAATCATGTGGGGTATCAAATGAAAGGTCTTGAAGAGGACATCTAGTTGAGTACTCCGAGAGGTACTCTGGGTCTTGTGGGACCCATAATGCAAAAAGACATGAGAAGTATCAAATAAAAGGTATTGAAGAATACATCTCGTTACGCAGTCCGTTGGGCTTCGTAATTCATATTAGGGCCCAAAACCTGTGTCATGTGGGGGCCCATCATAAAAAAATCATGTGTGGCATCAAATGAAAGGTCTTGAAGAATAGTCAGAGCAGTACCCTGGGTCATGTGGAGCCAATTACACAAAAAAACATGTGAGGCACCGGGGGCCATGGAAGGCCCAAAACATCGGCAACATTTGGAATTCCAAATCGTGGGCCATGAGGAGCTCAAAGAAATCATTCCCAAGTTGTCAAAGTATTTAAATATTTTTAGTCGTATTTAATTTATATTTAATATTAAAAATAATATTTATTTATTTTGAAATAGAATTGTATATGTATAAACAAAATTTTATATTTATAATACAGAAAAAATTAAAATATAAAATTATAAAATTAAAATATAAGATTATAAAATAAATATTCACAACCATATTTTCAGGAGTTGGAAAATATAGTCTTTATACATTTCTAGTCTTTTTATTTTTCAAAATAGTTTTTTTTTTTTCAAATTTTTCAAAATTGTTATTCAATTATAAAAAGCTTTTTTGGAAAAATAAAGACTATTTTGAAAAATTAGAAAACTATTTTGATTTTTAAAAACAATAATTTGAAATGCAAATGCATACCATGATCTAAATATATAAGGTCTGCTTGACAGTTCAAATTCTATTTACTGTGATGTCATCGGCAAGAAATTTTATATGAAATTAATGGTGTGTTTCTTACTTGTGCTCAGATCGATCTAATAACTCTGGAACTGTTTTGACTCAGATCAATAAATTTGAGAATCCCAGACAAGCCTACCAATATTTTTATTCTAACCGGCAAACATTGTAGCATTTTTTATCTGAAAAATCTCACTGTTTCTTATTTTATGTCAGATTAATTTGATTTCAAATTTGAAAGAATCTAGTTGATCTACAGATTTAAATAAGAAACACACCAAATATAATAAATTAAATAAAAGCACAGCCAACTAAAATTATCCTTAAAACTTCTACAAAGCAAATCTACGTCATTGAGAAGAAAATGGCGAGTGTCAAATTATATCTAGCACCTTTTATTATTAGATCATAAATGCATACTATATATATTTGCAAAAAGGCTATACTAACTCGAAAATGCTATATAAAATGACTCCACGAAATAGCAAATTACTTACATTTTAATTGTAACTACAAACTAATGCACATTAAAAGTAAAAAATATAGTTTTTAACAACTGTGTCAATTATCAACCATAAAATTATGATTGACAATAAAAACGACTTTTATCAATTGTAAATGACAATCGCAATACCGATTTTTTAGTTCACAATTGATAATTGATAAAATATTCACAATTGATCAACAATTGGTTTACAATTGACAATGGCAATACCATTTATTTATTTTTAGCACATTTCCAACCAAATTGGAAGAAATGTGTATATTAGTTTCACTCTGTCTGTCCGTCTGTCCGTCTGTCCGTCTGTCCGTCTGTCCGTCCGTCCGTTTACACAAACTTCTACATCTATTAAGATAGAGTATTAAAATTTTGACCATAGATAGATAGTAATAAAATAATAGGTCCAGTAGAACAAAATTTTCTTCTATCTCTTTTCCCCTCTGAGTTATTCCCCCTTCAAATTCGAAAATTGCCCATATTGAACATCTAATAACTTTTAAAGCAATAAAAATTTTTGAGGTCTGTAAAAGCCATAAGATAGGAAAATCTTTTATCTTAATTGTGAAATTAAAAAATTTTTTAAAATTTAATTTTTTGATGTATAAAAATACCGTTATCTTCATACACCTTTTTTTAGTTTTTTTAACACCCTGTATTTCCCAAACTGCTTATTATGGAAGGCTGAAATTTATGTACCAAAGAGATATCTAAAAAATAACTAGAGTCTCTGAAGAAATTGTATCCGTATCTCCCCTCCCCTTTCCGTTGTGGCCCTTCGAAATTCAAAAAATTACATTTTTAATTTACTTGTATAATTATAACCGCGCAATATTTTTAAAAACAAATAATGAGAAAACTTTCGAGAATCATATTTCTTTAAAGTGCATTAATTAATAAATTATAGTCATTTGCCTCACACTAATAATTAATCAAAATGCACAATCATATAAAATTTTGCAAAAAACGAATATTTTGCATATTTTTAGGAGCTATATAAATGGAATATTGGATATTATTTCATATCACATTATATGTTCAATTAAAAGCAAAATTAGGGAAACCTTAAATGATAAGTTTATATATATGTATTTTGTTGGAATAATAAACTTGGAAGGAAAAAATTAATAAAATCGAACAGGGACACATTTTTTACCTATATTTACCATATCATTTTTTTATCTTTCCTATGTATAGTACATTGAAAATACTACTAAAACTGCACAATATTTACTACTAAAACTGTACATTGAAAATGCTACTAAAAAATACTATTCACGTATAGAAATTCCCATTGTTTTAGAATAGCTCATAGTTCTACATGAGGCGATTTTGAGGAAATGTGCTTTTGACAAACCCGGGGTTTGTTTATCGTATTTTTTATTTATTTCTTTATTTCAATTCAAAAAGTATAAGAATTACACTTGTGTCGAATATAATTATTTAATGTACATTTATTAACACTGGTAAGAGAAAAAAATAAAAAAAGAAGCAAAAAAGTTCAAGAGAATACTAAACAATTGTATTAAGTTGATAATAAATAAAACTAGAAATTATAAACAAAAATAAATAGAAGATAGAAAATAGATTATGATTATGATTATATAAAAAAACTATTAAAGTATATTATTTATAAATTTATATACATATGTACTTTTATATTATAATATCTTATAAAACATATTACTTTTGAAAATATTACTTTTGAAAAATATTACATATTCAGTTCATTTCAAAATTTCATTTTTGATATGTAAAATTATTTTTGACTATTTTGTTAAAATTTTGTGTACTACAAATTTGATATATATTGCTTTAGGTTTTTTTAAATGATTCAAGTGCTACAATAGTTTTGCCAAAAGGTGAGAGATAGTGTCGAGCTAGATTATCGTGTGGTCTAGTAAGGTAAGAGTGAAAACTTGAGTTAACCATCAATGAATTTCCAGTTTCGATCAAGTTGTTTTTTATTTTATATATTAGCAAAATAGATTCATATTTTTTTAGTTTTTCAACAGGAAGAATAGAGGTTTGATACAAACTTGAGGTTGGTGCTAGAAAACTAAGTTTGTTTGCTGCTCTAAGAGCTTTGTTTTGCAGCACTTTCAATTCTTGCATAAGATAAGCTGGAATATTACTCCACATAGAATTAAGATAAAATAGGTGTGAATGTATATGTACAAAATATATTTTGAAGAGCGTAGGCTTAGGTAAAATATCCTTTTGTCTATATAATACTGAAATATAGCAAATTCTATTGACAAAAGGCAATTAACAAATTGACAATTGACAATCGCAATCGCAGCCATTATTAGATAAATCCACAAAAAAATTATTGAGATAAAAATTGAAAATGCGAAAAATCAAAAAGGTACATGGAAGGTAATAAAAAATTATGTATTAAAATAAAAAAAAGAAATTAATAAAGTAAAATTTTGTAAAAAAGTGTTAAACAGGAATAACTGCATATCAGATAACTTCAATAAATACTTTATAGAAAGCATCAAAAAATTAATAGTTAAACTCCTGTTGAAACTTATGAAAATAACATAGAAGAAGTTAATAGTAGATTTAGGTTTGTAGATATGACAAAAGAAGAGCTTAAAGGAATATATAAGAATTTGAACCAGAAAAAAATTTTTTATAGATTAATACTACAATAGTGTTAGATAATTGGACAAGTCTGGGTAATATATTTTAGTTGAAATTATAAATACATCTATGAGAATTGCAGAACTCCCCACAAAATGGAAGGAATCATTAATAATACCAATTCAAAAAGTTATAAAAATGAAAAATTGTTAAGAATATAGGCCCATTAATATGTTGCCGACCTTTGAAAAAATATTGGAAAAAGTTATACAATTACAACTTGAAAAATATTTTGAAGAAAACCAAATAATTCTAAAAAAAACAAGTGGGTTTTCTCAGAAATCATTCGTGTGAAACTGGTTTGAATTGGACAATAATAGAGTAGATTTAATTCATAATAAGAAAATAATGGCAGTGTTCCTTGATTATAAAAGGGTATTTGAAACTATTGATAGAAAAATTTTGATACAAAAACTAAAAAAATATGGTGTATTGGATATTGAAATTAAATGGTTTGAATCGTATCTTAGTAATAGATATCAACGACCTAAAGTAAATGGTTTAATTTCAGATGCTTATCAAACTAATCTAGGAGTACCACATGGCTCGGTTTTGGGAACAGTATTATTCTTAATTTATATAAATCATATCAATAAAGTGCTGAAAGATTGTAAAATAATGCTACTTGCAGAAGATGCATTCAAATTTATTAGTGGAGTGAATATTACAACTATATGAAATTGAAATTGGAAGAGGATTTTAAACCATTAAGTATATTTTAAACCATTAATAGCCTTATTCACAAACCGACTTGTTATCTTGTTAAGCTCTTAAATCGTTATTTAACAAGCAAAATTGAAAATAGTTATTCACAAATTGTTAAGAAAATGATAATTCCTTCAGTATGAACTGTCATTGTTATTTAACAAGTTGGTATATTATAAAAATTCACAATGTCAAAAATTTGTATGAAAAAATTCACAATATTGATAAAAATTCACCACGGCTTGCTAAAATCGCTATTCAGAAATTGTTAAGATAATTGTTAAGGTGTTAAATTTCTTTTTTGACACTTCGTATTTAACAACCAGATTTGAGTGGTTGTTATTTAACAATTCCATATAAAAGTGATTTTTTTTAATAAAAAGTTGTTTGAAAAAAATTTAAGAGTATTTTTATTTAAATTTTTTAGATGATTATAGGTATCAATTATGAAATATTAAAAATTTATTTTTGTAATTGAAAATTAGATGAATTTTTTTAAAAATTGGCAGTAAATAGTAGTTTTACATACAATATATGTATATATATATATATATTGTATGTATATATATGTATATTATTATCAATTATGAAATATGAAAAATATATATAGAATTAATTATTATATATAGTGAGATATATATATATATATATTATATATAACGATTTTTTTTATCTAGTAGGTATATAAACCATAATAATATACATACACATAAATTTTTTTTCAAATTACTACTGACTCTATGAGAATACAAAAATGAAACATTTCAATTTTATCCTGCGAACAAATATACAAAAATTATCATATATTTGAATGGGTATAGAATTATTCATATTATAATCATTTTCATTTAGGGGTTTTTGCAATTACTTGTATTATATACAAATAAATATTTTTAATATATGTATTTTTGTAGTTGAAAATTTTATGAATTTTTGTAAAAACTGGCAGTAAATTTAAATTGTAGTCTTACATACAATATATGTATTATATATATATATATACCGTATATTTTATTTGTTCCATCATAAAAAATTTTGGAAAAAAAATTTTTTTTGTGAAAATGTTAGTACATAATTATATTTATATTTATATATATAATAAAAAACAAAAGTAGCAGTAATTTAAATAAAACATCTTTTTAATAAAATTAAAATAAAAACAGTGATATCAGAAAAGTTATATATATATATATTAACAACCAGATTTTCGACATTTCCTCCGTGCGTTTAATTTCTATTACATATAAATATAAATATAATTATGTACTAACATTTTCACAAAAAACAAAATTTTTCCAAAATTTTTTATGATTTAATTATTAATTATATATATATATATATATATATAGACTTTTGTTATCTAGTAGGTTAATAAACCATAATACATATATATATATATATATATATATATATATATATATATATATATATATATATATATATATATATATATATAAATACAATATATATATATTGTATGTACAACTACTAAATTCATAACATTTTCAACTACAAAAATACATTTTCAATTCAAATAAAAAAAAGTTACAAAATTTCTGTTTTAGAAACCGGTTTTTTAGAAAATTTATTTACAATTTGATGATTTTTCCAGTTGTTACGTTGTTAATTTGTGAATAGGTCTATAAGTATGTAAATTGGAGGAACGAGTGGCGACGACCTCCAAGTGTGCGTGTAGTAGAAAAAAAGGCGTCCAATAACGCCGGTTCGTTCCGGGCAATGCGTTGTGTAACGTAACTAACCGTCGCTTACCTCTCCCATGCCCCCTAATCACATTCCCACTCCTTATCCCGTCAAAATTCCCCTAAAATCCCATTTTCCCCAAACCTAATGTCAGTGGTGGTGTGAGCGCCGTGCCGAGGACTGAAAACCAGTCGCTAACGAGCTCCCTCCGATGCCCGGAAAGGTCGGTTGTATTAAGTGCCTCATCCTAGTATGTCGGCTCTGCTAGGATGGACTACCCCTTCCGGACATTCTCGTGGGAACAAAAATGGATAACTTAAAAAACAAAAAAAATTCTGATGATCTTCTTGCCTCCAGTCAGGAGACAGTAAAGGGTACCAGCCACAGTAACAGTCAAACATCAATTAAGAGTGCCAGCCGTAGTACTCCAAACGTACCAGTGCCTGGTAACAGCGGTATTGCGAGCCATAGCATACCTATGTCCCCAAGACCTGAAAATACAGGACAGGGAATGAACAAGATTGTTCATAGTTCATTATGAACAAGATTGTTCGGAACAAGGCCGATGGTAGAGTTAATGAGAAGGATGAGGAAGACCGGAAAAAATGCGCTGAGATCATTGAGCAATATGAAGCGCATATTGCTGGTAAAGAACTGCAGTCCATGCCAGCTAAAAGGGCAAGATCTCATGACGATGCTAGCATGGACAAACCCAAAGCCAAACACGTGAAGACAGAGGCGAGTAAAAATGCTATATCCCAACGGAAGTACAGCGAGATTGTCAAGGATCACCTTGCGCTAGCACTGGTTGACGAGAAAGCTGTAAATCGGAAAGTCACAGCCGAGTTGTGGATTAAAGTGGAAGCCAAATTATCCGAACTGGTGATGGATCACGTCTTGGAATGTAGGGGGCCTCTTCGTGGATTTCACTCATCCGAGGTGGTCAGGGGCTACCGGGTAATCAGATGCGAGAACGAATTCTCTAAGGATTTCCTTAGCGAAAGCGTTGCTAAGATTAGCGACGTGTGGGAAGAAGCCAAGATTGGCCTAATCTCCGCTAGGGAAATCCCCACGGGACCTAGGGCTCGTATATGGTTGCCAAGGATGAACATTGACGGGGAGAAGCTCCTTAGGTGCCTGCAACTGCACAATCCAGACGTCCCGATTCAAAACTGGTCGGTACTACGGAAAGAGGCAGGAACGTAGGATGCTAAGAAGACCAGTATCTCGTTCCTGCTTCTCATTAACCCATTTTATCCCATAGTACCAATTTTGGCACAGAGTTTTAGATGTCCCTACTGCAAGCTATGAAATATATATTGGACTCAAACCACTAACATAATATTCCGTTAGATGTCCCCTACAATGTATATTGCGGGAAACCCAGATTTATTTTTTTCAGGCAATCTGAATATTTTTTTCTTTTTGTATAATTTTCAATTGTGAAATTGAAGTGTGTGGAATTTTAATTTGGTATAGTTGTGTGTATTTACTTTTGAAAAGTTCAAATAATCCCCAGGATATAACTAAAGACAAATAAAAGTTGATTTTGGTAATTTTTTTCTATTTTAATGTTTTCTTTAAATTGTAATTTAAAATTTTTTTCTTTAAAATTGTTGCCGATTTTGTTTATTTTACCATTAAACTTTAATATTTTCGTAAAAAAACTGATTTATTTATTTCCGATAGGTTTTCCTTGGTATCTAATGGGTTAATGAGGAAAGTCTGCAGCCTCTGGAGAAGCTTGATTTTAACCTGACGTTTGGCATTAGGCAGGCCAAGCTGAACATTTTCCGCGATGCACGGAAGATCGATGGCCTGGAGGAAGCCAGCCATTATACAAGAAACATCGCCATTATACAAGAACCATGGGTAAATACCTCCAGAATTAGAGGTCTTTCTAGCCGCAACTACAACCTTTTCTACAAGTCCGTAGTTAAAAAACACATTAATGCTTATCTTTGCTCTAATTTCAGTTCTGTAGATCGGACCGCCGTTAATATCGAACAGGAGGATGGCAAGGAGCTATACATTAGTTCAGTGTATATGGCTCACGATGAACCTGCCCCGCCACTGGAATCTCAGCAACTAGTCTATGCCAAAGGAAATAACATGCTCGCTGGTTGTGATGCTAATGCCAGACATACACTGTGGGGTAGTTCTGAAACTAATGAAAGAGGTGAGTCGCTTTTTGATTTTATACTAAATACTAACCTACTAATAGCCAATAGAGATAACACTCCCACCTTCACCTTCCCGAGTTCGGACAACTGTCCGGGCTGGGAGGAAGTGATTAACATTACCTGCATAAGTAATGATGAATCCCTAAAACTAGAGAACTGGAGAGTATCCGAGAGGAGATCTTTCTCTGATCACAGCTGGATACTCTTCAGCATAAGCCTTGAGCGCGGCAGTCCAAAATCTTATCGAAACCCCAAAAGCACGAACTGGAATACAATCAGAACCGTGTTAAGATGAAAGTTATCAGCCATAGATAATGATGAGTCTGACATAGCCTCCATTACCCATCTAGAAGAACAAACGAACAAGTTTGCCAAGGCCATGCAGATCTCTTTCAAAGTGGCATGTCCCATTAAGCGCAGTAAGAAATCATTCCCAATGTGGTGGAATGACGGCCTAACTAACCTAAGGAAGGTTAACAGAGAAGCCTACAACTTCTACATAGGCAGGGAACGTGGCAACTCTACAAGGACCGCCTGAAAGAATATAAAAAAGCAATTCGCACAGCTAAGAGTCAATCTTGGCGAGAATACTGCGAATCAATTGAAAATACCCGGGACTCGGCCAGACTCAGCCGAGTTCTTTCCAAAGATCACTCCAATCCTTCTTTTCTAAAGACCTCGGATGGGGCGTGGACTGAATCGTCCATGGAAACGTTAAGCTTGCTAGTGGAAACACACTTCCCTGGATACACAGCTACTGGCGGGATCGCCACTCAGCCGAGCAGCCAGGAAAATCACTCACAGTCAAATGAGTGGGTCAAATCGCTAGTTACGGATAGGATGATCGCTTGGGCGATAGATAATTTCTCTCCATATAAATCTGCTGGACCTGACGGAATTTTCCTGAAGATGCTGCAAGAAGGTAAGCACCTTATCATACCCTTTTTTAAAAAGATTATTTAAAGGTAGCCTTATGCTGAGCCATATTCCACAGTCGTGGAGAAGGGCTAAGGTTGTCTTCATTCCAAAAGCAGGAAAGAGAAACGGCAAAAGACTTCAGGCCGATCAGTCTCTCCTCTTTCAT
Organism: Empis stercorea; assembly: GCA_949752835.1. Classification (NCBI taxonomy): domain Eukaryota; kingdom Metazoa; phylum Arthropoda; class Insecta; order Diptera; family Empididae; genus Empis; species Empis stercorea. The sequence continues at coordinate 38,526,769 of OX457085.1, read as the reverse complement.
GCTAAAAACATTAGAGCGTTTAATCGAGGTCGATCTGAGAAACACTTTGGAGAGATCCCCACTGTGTAAATCCCAACATGCCTACTGTAAAGGAAAGTCAACTGAAACTGCACTTAGCGAAGTGGTACGAACAGTAGAAAAATCGATACAGTATAAGCAATATACACTTGCCACTTTTCCAGACATAGAAGGTGCCTTCAATAATATACAAGTTAAAGCAATCCAAGAATCACTGAACGAACTAGGTGTTTATCCAACCCTGTGCAAATGGATAGTTAGCAAGAGAGATCCAGTCGGATCTCGGTAGCAGCCATATTACTAGGCATGCCAAAAGAGGTACGCCACAAGGAGGCGTGTTGTCACCCTTATCATGGCTAATAGCTATGGATAAAATTCTTAAAAAACTTCACGAGGAAGACGGCCTAACTAACATTATAACAATAGCATACGCGGATGATCTAGTGATACTAGTTTCCTGCAAATATCTTGACACAATTAGCGAAATTATGGAAAGAGCTCTGATAATGGTAAGCAGATGGGCCAAAGACTGTGGCCTAAACGTTAATCTGAACAAAACAGAATTAATGCTGTTTACCACATAAACAAAAATACCGCTGTTTATCCGCCCAAGACTGGACGGTGTAACACTGAACTTATCATCCAATGTTCGATACCTGGGTGTAATGCTTCACCCGAAGCTGAATTGGAAATGCAACATCGAAGAAAGAGTAAAAAAGGCCTGTATAGCTTTATACTCCTGCAAAAAAATGTTAGGTAAAAAATGGGGTCTTAAACCACGAATAGTTTTATGGTTGTATACTGCTGTTGTACGACCCATCTTCACCTACGGATCAGTGGTGGATTGCCGTGGAAAAAGAATATATCCGTGCCATGTTAGGCAAAGTTCAAAGAAGCCCATGCTTGTGCATCACAGGAGCGTTAAGATCAACGCCAAGCGCTGCTTTAGATGCTCTTCTACATTTACTCCCACTTGACCTTCACATAAAGCAACTAGCTACCTGTAGTGCGATCAGGCTCAAAGAAAATGGGTACTGGCAAACAAAACCGTGTACGGACATAGTAGGGTTTTAAAGGACACAGCTAGGAATTTAATGTCGTTAACCACAGACTACACCATTCCAAAGCTGGTGATTGACAAGAACTTTAAAGTCAAGATACCAAACAGGAATGAGTGGATAGGAAACAGCCTCCTGCTTAACATGGATACGGTACTATACACAGATGGGTCCAAGATGGACTGTGGTGTTGGTGCCGGAGTTCATTCAGACACACTCAAACTCTCCCGTTCCTTCAGGCTACCAGACAAATGTAGTGTCTTCCAGGCGGAAGTGTTAGCAATCTGGAAAACCTGCCAGCTACTAAGAAATAATCCTACACCCAAGCGAAAAGTGGCAATAGCTACAGATAGCCAAGCTGCCATTTTGGCTTTCAACTCTGCCGTCATATCCTCAAAGCTAGTTAGGAAATGTTATGAACTGACATACCTTAGCAGACAGCTCAACATCACGCTTATCTGGGTTCCCGGTCATAGGAACATAAAAGGCAATGAGTTGGTCGACGAACAGGCTAGAGCCGGATCATGTCTGGACCAGTCATTGGCGGAACAGATGGAGCAATGAACACGGTCAAGAGAGATATATTCTTGCACTTCCTATCCTTGGCCAACTCGAGATGGTCTGATCTTATCACATGCAACACGGCGAGAAGTACTTGGCCGTTATATAACAAGAAAAGAACAGACGAACTAATTAGTCTACCACGTAAGGACATGGCCAAAACGGTAGCTGTGTATACGGGACACTAGCCGATTGGCGAGCGGCACGGCTCGGTATCCCATTCAATTCCTCGTGTCGTAGCTGCAAGGAAACAAATGAAAAAGAAACCATAGCACACTTCGCCTTCGAGTGTCCTGCGCTAGTCAGAGCCAGAGTACGGTCACTCGGTAGTCCCTTCTTCAATAACATTGGCGACTTAGCCGGAACAAAACCTAAGGACATGGTTCGTTTCCTGAATACCACAGGATGGTTTTAACTATGCCCACACCTGCCTTAACTATAGCTCAGTGGTCGCGAGAGTGAGTCGTCCCAAAACGCTAATTGGAGTCACCTGTCTGTCGTTCGGGTACTCGCCACTTGAACCAACCAACCAACCATGTAAATTGGAAGAGGATTTTAAACCATTAAGTATGACAAAACAAAAAACTTAATATTAATAAAACAAAGGCCATGATTATTAATAGTAACTCAAATGAAGATATTTGTGTAGATGGTGAAAAAGTTGAAATAGTAGAAGAAATTAAATATTGAATATAAATGTAAAACACATTCAGTCACATTGAATATATGTATATGTAAAAAAATTGGGGTAAAAATTGTTTTTTTAGAAGAATTAGAAATAATATGTGCAACAAATGTTTATAATCTTATCCTTAAGCCACATCTTGAATGTTGCTCAACAATTTTATATATGTGTTTGTTCAAATAATTGTATTGACCGATTACAAAAACTGCAGAACAAAGCAATTAGGATAATATTGAAGGTAAATAGATTTACATCAATTTGTTGGAATGTTTAAGATAATCAAAATAGAACAAAGATTAGAAATAAATGTAGTAACTTTCATATTTAACATAAGAAATGGACAACTTCCAATATACCTGACTGAAAAAATAAATTTGGTGCAAAATGTGCAACCGTACAGACTAAGAAATACAGATGTGAATTTAAATCAGAACAATACACAACGGCAAGAGCGCAAAGTTCATTATGAATACACACTGGCAAGAGCGCAAAATTCATAATGAACTACCAAGAGATATAAAAGTAGAAAGAAATTTTAAAACTTTTTAAAGTAAATGTATAGAAAATATTAAAAATTCTCAAAATAACTTTACTATTTAATTACTTACTGAAATTTTTAATTTTTTTTATTTGTTATTATTGATTTTTTGAAAAAAGTATTCTTTTAAGTTGAGAAACATCTAATCTCTACTAAACTTAAATTTTATTTGCGTATCTTTCATATAATATTACATCAATTTCTGTTTGTTTTCTAAGTGAGAAGAAATTGAAATTATATAATTTATACTAAATCCATCTGTTTACAAAGCCGTTAAGGCACGAGGGCTATTAAGATATATTTCGTCCCAGCTGCGGGACTCTTCAGATCATTTTATTTTCTGTCCTGAATGTTAAAGCGAGATCACATCTCCAAATGTCTATGTCTGTTGTCTTTGGTTTTAATATATAAATATATTAAAAGGAATTAGATTAGATAGATAGATGAGAATATCTATTAGACACGACTTGATATTTTTACATCCCTTGTTTGTCTTATGACTGAATGCGAACCATAACTATCTCAACGATAATAATGTTATGATTGCCCAATCTCTCTAATGTACAACAGAAAAATTCAGCAAACAGATATATAATTCTGCTGAATAACCAGATGATACATTTAAAGAAACTGATAGACATACATAATAACCAGATGATACATTTAAAGAAACTGATAGCCACACTCCAAGATATTTGACTTCATTATTCCATAATATGTATATATTTATATATATAATAATATATATATATTTTTTTTTAATATCCTCGGTGTTTTCGAAAACTAGCATAAATATTGGGAGTTTAATAGAGTTGAATTCACCATTTTTATTCTGCTTTTTTTTTTTTAATTATTTTTTTTAAGCCTCTTTCGATTAGCTGAAAAATGGACGGTGAACATGTCCGCGGTGAACATGTTCGCGGTGAATCACCCGTGCAGTGAACATCTTCCGCGGTGAATATGCCTGCGGTGAAAAGTGCGCGGTGAATCGTTCGCGGTGAAAAGTGCGCGGTGAAACGGCCTAGACTCAAAAGAATTACCCACTAATAAGTTAAATGAATTTATTACGTTTCTGTACAGTTTTCTTCATAACAAAATTTACCTTGAAATTTTATATAATTTAACACACAATTTCTAAGGATTTGTCATGATCAAAATTAGATGCTTTTGGTATCTTTCAATTTTATCGGCAAAATTGTCTTAAATTTTAATACTTTACATTTTTTACATAATTCAAATAGAATTATATATGTTTTTCTTTCTTTCTCCTTGGAATTTGAAATTGATGATGTTTATATAGACGTATGATAGACAACCAAAAATGATTTTGTGATTTACATGTTGTTGTTGATATAAAAAAAACATGTTGTTATAATATAATAATTATTATAACAATGACATAACATAGGAGAAAGTTCTTGTTACTTACATATTGAAATTTTAGAGCCCTACACAAACAAAACTACATATTTCAGCTAATAGCCTCTACAAACTGGGCGCATATAACACCTTTATATCACATCCTTAACATGTTATGAAAAACGCATTCAGACTGAAAATACTTGATATATTTTGACGTTTATAATTTCTGAGAAATTTATTCTGTTTTTGATGAACTAAATTCCATTTACGAATGTAATAACGACTTAACGAAAAAAACAGATATAGTAATGTATACCAAATACAACAATAATTTAAATAATAACAACAATAATTTAAATAATAACAACAAGTCCTTAAAAATGAAAGACTCTTCAACACAAACTGATTCACCTGTACCTACCGAAAGAGTCATTAATGTTTTACCCACGGACAAATCTATATATAAATTTGGTACTTTTTGGTCCGAATCTGAATGGAATGATAGAGCATCTAAAATTTATGCAGCTAATTCTACTAATATAGATAAAGCCGAACCAAGTGCAAATACAAAAAAAACAAGAAAAAATAATAAAACTAGGAAAATTACATTGCAACGAAAAGATGATACTCAATATGGGACATACTACATTAAAGACGCTCCCTCCCACGCTGACCCGTCATGGATTTGTGAATTCTTCAAAAATACTTTTTCGATAGCTAATTCAAAATGTGATATCTTTAAACCACACTCTAAAAGGAAGACTTTCAAATTTTATATGCTTATAAAATATGAATGGCTGCTCTTAAATGGAGAGAATGATGCTTTCAAATGGGAAAATATGACGCTTTCACGATGGACGTCACGTAATAGTAAGAATAAATCATCATCAACTAATACTAAGACTAGAATTAATAATAATAACACTAAAACTAATAAAACTAGTAGTAATAATGATTTAATCAAAAATAAAAATAATGATAATAAATCTAATAATGTTAATAAGAAAACTAGCAGTAATACTTCTAGTAATTTAGTTATTAATAGTTTCGTTAGTAACAATAATATAAAAAATAACACATATAATAATAATGCTAGATTTTTACCTCCTTTTAATAATCCTAGAAATATTAATGATTCCCATACATTTAATAATAATATTAATGATTCCCATACATTTAATAATAACTTCCAATACGAATAATTACATTCCTAACAGCCATAATATTACAACCCAGGGAGATAATAATAACACCAATTCATATTTAAATTATCCACAACCTAATTCTTTACCACAAATTCTACAAAACCCAAACCAAGCCTCTACTAATAACAATAATACATGTCCTACTACTTCACAACCTAAACAAACATTAACCCCTATTATAAATAGCCAACCGAAATCTGACCTAGATCCATTGATTTGTGATAGCAATAGCGTTAGTAATTATAACAAATATATGAATTTTGTTCAAGGACAAACATTGCAGCCATCTACTTTTAAAATTATACCATCAACTTCTTCTCAACATGATTCTGCAAATTCTTGCATAAACCAACAATCAGAGCCACTTCTTGACCCACTTGTACCACCTGTCGTGAAATTAACTAACACATCAGCATCCGATGAAAATGGTCACTATATACTATCCCGTCTTAAGACTATAATACATTTCATAATATCAGACTTTATCTTGCTTATTTACATAAACAAGATAGCACGGTATGTATTGATGGTAAAACGAAAACAAATATTAAAGTTTTAATTCAACAGGAAGGATTTCCTATAGAATATAATACTTTAAAAAATATCTTCGTCCGTTATCACGATTATTTGGGTATAAGTGAGCGCGAAGTTACGAAAGATTTAGAAGCTTATGCTTCTCACTTAAATTCTAAAAGAATTACAAATCTGCAAAAATCTAGAGAAGACTTTGACAAGTTTTTTCGACCCCTTCCATCACAAGAAAGGAAAAAGTCCATATTCTGGTAATGACAATTTAACAGATATATCTACTAATAATAATACTATAAATATTAATAATAAACCTTTAATTAATAATATTAATTCATTAAATAGTAATGTAGTTAGTAGTAAATTAAATCCTATTAAATCTAATTTGATCCCTATTCAAAAATCAAATCTTACTGATTTAAAAGTTTATTACCAAAATGTCAGAGGCCTTCGTACAAAAACTCAAACTGTACTTTCTAATTCAATCGTAATGGAATTTGATATTTTTGTTCTTACTGAAACTTGGTTGACATCTTCAATTAACAGTCTTGAACGATTTGATCAATTTTTAGTCTTCAGAAAAGATCGATCAGTCCCAAAATATATTAAATCCTACTGATACTCGTAAAGGTGGTGGAGTATTAATTGCTATTAAATCTTACTATAATGTTTCAGATATTTCTATACCTTTTTCTGACTCTCTTGAGATAGTCGGGGTTCAAATAAATCTGCGATAACTTTCTGTGATAATTTAAATGCTAATTACTTGCAACAAATATCTGATATTATGAATTTTCAGTCAAAGCAACTAGATCTAATCTTTACTTCTGATTGGGATAATATAGTGACTACTCAGTTTGGATCATCTTTAGTTAATATCGATCAATATCATCCACCTATTTCACTTTCTTAAAAAGTTGAACTAACCTATAGTAATTATGTTGACGATATGTCTTTTAAACTTGTTGATAAGCCAAAACTATTTTGGAATTTTATAAATCATAAGAGAAAATCTGATCGATTTCCAACTTTTATGACTCATAATGGTAATTTAAGTAATGATCCTACTGTCATATCTAATTATTTCCGTGATCACTTTTCTAGCTCTTATCTTGATTCTAATTTTGAAATTAAAGAATCATACTTTGAAAGGAGTAGGATTTCTATCAAAAAAATATAAATCGATGTTAACCAGTAAAATATTAAAATCTGATCGTATCGTCCTAGTCAAATTGAAAAATAAAAACCAATATTATATGTTTATATGTATATTTGGGACGAATCTCAAGCTTCAAGGGGAGCACAAGAAGTTGCATCATGCTTAATACATATATATATATATATATATATATATATAACCTAATCCAGGTATATGCACCAATTTCTAATTCCAAATTGGTTTTAGAGAGATCGAACAAGTTAATAGAATTACAACAATCATCGAAAAAGCGCGAAGAAAAACAAATCTGCTCTACAATCTTACTAGACGTAGACGTAGCGCAAGCCTTTGATAAAGTCTGGCACGGCTAATTAACAAAATTAATCACATGCTACCAAAGAAATATGTCGAGCTCGTAACATCATACCTACTTTCAGGCAGTTTAGAATCAAGTAAGAGGACGAACATTCTTCACTGAGAGAAATTAAAGCTGGAGTGCACCAGGGGGGGGGGGGGAGTATCCTTGGCTCAATTCTGTATCTACTGATATCCCGGATTTTGAAAATGTTTCAGTGGCAACGTTTGCGGACAACACGGCACTAATTGAACACATAGCAGAGTCAACTAACAATCTAGAAGAGGCAACAAATAAATAGACTCGATGGACTAAAAATTTGAAAATCAAGTTAAATTAGATTAAATCTGTACATGTCAACTTCACTAACAGGAAAATTAAGTAAATACTGCCAAGTACCTAGGAATGACACTGGACGTCAAGTTGACATGTTAAAAAGAAAAAAAGCGAGATGCTATGTAGGTACAGAGAGATGATCTGGCTTATAGGTCGACTTTCGATCCACAGTAAAGTGATATTATATAATCAGATGCTGAAACCTATGTCCACGGAATTACATAATAAGAAAAAAATTACAATTTGACATTTGAAATAAAAGAAAAGTTTTAGACTATATTTTAGTTCTCTCTTTTCGAATGGGCATTTATAAACAAAAATCGAGTCAATCAAGTGTCAAAAACTAAAAAGTAAGCTTTTAATTGTAATGTTAAATGCGAAATATTTCTATTGAATTGTTATATTTGGTCATGTTTGCTGGGTTGTATTTCTTGTTTAATGGGTCGAGTGTGTGTTGTGTGTATAGGGTTGTCTGTCAGAACAAATCAAAACAAATGATTAGTATATTTTATAGTTTTGAAAGTGAATGTTATTATTTTGTAGGAGAAATAAATTAAAAGGAAATATCTGGAAAAAATGTAAGTTTCTATGATTATGATTATAATAATTATTATTATTGAGTGAATGTGAATAAGTCGTCTATGTGATGCAATTCAATAAGTCGTCTATGTGATGCAATTCAATAAGTCGTCTATGTGATGCAATCTATTAAGTCGTCTATGTGATGCAATTATTAAGACGTCTTTGTGACGCATTTATATTAATACGAGACAAGTTTGAACATGTTAATGCAGTCGGGTTGATTGTTGAGAGAAAAGAATATTGTAGTATTGGTATAGTTAGAAAGAATTGTATTTGTATTTGTTAGGTTTATAATTCATGAATGATCATGTTTGTAGAACTTACTGAATATGTAAATATTCATATGATAATTTCTTTACAGATCATAACAGAAAGGACTGCCGTAGAGAGAAGAAGTAGTAAAGGAAATAATATTTGAATTTAACTGTTGTTTTTTATATGTATATTGTTTTAAAATTAATTTGAATTTATTGAATGTTTTTTTTGTGTTTTTTTATAAGTTTGGAAAATAAATAATAATTATTGAATTGTGAGAAGGAATTTTGGAGTGTTTAATAACTTCAGATGTGGGGTCAGAATTTTGCGTGAATGAATTTAAATATATTTAATAATTTAATATTAATATTTTGGTTTCAGTATGGTATACAGGAATAATTAATAGATTTATCCAATTTTTTTTTATATATAAGTATATATATATTTTGAGATTTTTTGTTTATATTAATTATGGCTTCTGGATATTGGATGGAAGAAGAGTTAGAGGGATCGTCAACAAATATAGAAACGGGCAGTAATAATAACAATGGAGGTGCTGCGTTTATACCTACTGATGTTAGTAATTCGACGGAAATTAATCAATTTGCTGAATTAATGTGCACGTTATCGTCAAATATTAATAAAATGAATGTCACCAGACCAAAGTCATTTATGGGTTCTGATGTCATTCCATCATTTTACCCCGATGATAAGAAGCAGAGTATTCTGAAATGGCTTACAAAAATCGAGGAGTTACAAACGATATATGGTTGGGACGAGATGACAACGATATATAATGCTACGGGAAAGTTGCGTGGACTAGCTAAGATGTGGTACCAAAGTTTGCCGTCTATAAATTATAATTGGTTGGAATGGAAGGAAAAATTAATAAAAGCTTTTCCATACCAAGCGGATTATGCTACTTTATTGACCGAGATGATGCAGCGGGTTAAAAGAAAAGATGAGACCATGATCCAGTATTATTATGAAAAATTAGCATTAATAAATACTTGTGAAATAAATGGCGAAAAGGCAGTGTCATTAATTATAGCTGGCATAACGGATGTAAATATTCAAAATTCGGCTCGAGTTGGTAGTTATGAGAATCCTGAGGAGTTGTTTAAATATTTAAAAACTATAATGGATGTTGAAAATATAAAGGAGGTTAGAGATAAATCCATAGTGTTGAGACCATTTAACAGAAATTTTAATAACAGACGGCCAGGAATTCCGTATAATCACCGAAATCCTATAGTAAAGAGGATTGATAGTGGTAATAGCGAGTTTATAAATCGACGGAGGTGTTATTTATGTGGCAGTCGCAATCATATTTTGCCAGCGTGCCCGAAGAAGCAAAATAAGTGTAGTAGATGTGGAACATATCATGTAGGAGAGTGCAAAGGTGGTGCTAGAAAAGAGAACGTGAACCAGGTGTTGGCGATAAATAACCAAACTAGTAACAAAGGTAAGAAATATTTTGTTGACGCTTATATAAATAATATAAAATTGCGAGCATTCATTGATTTTGGGGCGAACTGCAACACAATTAAAGAAAATGATTTTTTAAAATTAAACTTAACGCATGACCATGTGCCAAATATTATAAAGGGTTTTGGGGGAGGAAAAACTGTGACGTTGGGTGAAGCCAAAAATGTTAAAGTTAAAATTGACGAAGCGGAGGCAAGGATTAACTTCATGATAGTACCAAATGAAGTACAAATAATTTCAGTTATAATTGGGCAATCATTTACTGAGCAACCTCATGTAGTAGTTTATAAAGACACCGATACTCTGAGGATTTATGAACGTAAATTAATTGAGCATTTACCACAAGATGTTGTCGAGTTGCCACCAGTAACCATTCCAATATGGTTAAAGGAGACAACGGTATTACCATCAGGACATGTTTGCAACGTTGTTTGTAGGTCTAATTATGTTGGTGAAGTTTTTATTAATACCAGCGTTAGGGCTGATGAAGTAAATGAATATTGTGTTCTGAGATGCGTCGTAGACTTTGGACAAGATGGTGAATGTGTAGTACCGGTGGTAAATGCAGCAAAGCACGATATTACTATTAATTCTAAAAATCTATTTGTCCGTGGAAAGAAATGTGAACCGGAGGCGACTAATAATGTAATATTATTAAATCAAGAACCGTATGAGGGTTGGACGGAATTAGAAAAATTTAAAAATTTAAAAATAGGAACAGAACTTTCAATTGAACAGCATAATAAATTGAAGGATTTATTATTTAAATTTGAGAAATGTTTTGCAACAAGTGTTACGGAAATTGGGTGCACGAATGTAGCTGAGCTGAAAATTGATTTAGTAGAAGAAGGCAATGTTTGCTACAAGCCATATAGAATGTCGTCACTAGATCGTGAGAAAGTGAAATGCATAATTGATGAATTGTTAGAATGTGGAATAGTACGTAAGTCTAATTCACCTTTCTCTTCACCAGTACTACTAGTAAAGAAAAAGAATGGTGACTCTCGATTATGTATTGACTATCGTAAATTGAATTTGAAAATCAAACAAGATCGCTATCCGTTGCCCAGATTAGATGATCAGTTAGATCAGTTACATGGTTACAAATATTTCACCACATTGGACATGACTAGTGGGTACTACCAAATACCTGTAGAAGAACAATCAAAGTATTTAACAGCTTTCGTAACCTGTGATGGACAGTATGAGTTTAATAGAACACCTTTTGGTATATCGACAGCTCCCAGCAAATTTCAAAGAACAATTAATGAAATTTTTGGTCCACTGAGAGGTACTATTGCTCTAATTTATCTGGATGATATTTTGATTCCTTCGAAGGACGTTGATGAAGGCATGTCAAGATTAACAAAAATATTGGAAACAACAGAACAACACAATTTGACCTTTAATCCAAATAAATGCATGTTTTTCCAAACCTCTATTACTTATCTAGGTTTTGAGGTAAGTTCGGAAGGAATTAAGCCAGGAGCAGAAAAAACTAAAAGTGTAAGAGAGTTTCCTGTGCCAAAAAATGTGCATAATGTTCGTCAGTTTTTAGGACTAACTGGTTTTTTCAGGCAGTTCATTAAAAATTATGCTATATTGTCAAGACCATTAACCAAATTAATTCAAAAGAAAAGCGAATGGACATGGAATGAAAGTCAACAACAAGCTTTTGAAATGCTACGAAATATATTAAGTGAACGTCCTGTCTTGGCTATCTATAACCCTAAAGCTGAAACTGAAGTTCACACGGATGCGAGTAAAATGGGATTGGCTGGTATTCTATTGCAGAAAAATGAGGAGGATAAGCTCCAACCAGTTGCATATTATAGTCGTCAAACAACTGTACCTGAACAAAATTATCACTCTTATGAGTTGGAAACTCTAGCAGTGGTGGAAAGTCTGAAGAAATTTAGAGTGTATCTGTTAGATTTGAATTTCAAGGTGGTGACAGATTGCAATGCTATTAAAACAGCAGCAACAAAACGAGATTTGATACCACGAATTGCTAGATGGTGGCTATTATTACAAGAATTTACATTTACTGTGGTTTATAGAGCTGGTATCAAAATGGGTCATGTAGATTCTCTAAGTAGAAATTCAGTAATTAATGAGGAAATAGAAGAACCGTCCATTTTCAAAATTGAAGTGGCTGACTGGGTTTTGGCTAGTCAATTGACCGACGAAAAAAATTAAATTAATTAATGATATTTTAATAAAAAACCCTGAGACTGAATATGAAAACAGTATACATAAGGATTACTGCATTAGTGATGGACGAATTTACAGAAAAACTGCAAATGGTGAAAAATGGTTGTTACCCAAAGGTATGAGGCATGAAATAGTACGGACGTGTCACGATGAGTTTGGACATTTTGCTTTAGAGAAAACTTTAAATAAAATATGTGAGAATTACTGGTTTCCTGAAATGCGGAGATATGTTCAAAAGTATATTAATAATTGCATACCATGCTTATACCATAAGAAACCGAAGGGAAAGCAACCTGGAATGCTGCATAACATCGAAAAAAATATAATACCATTCCATACTATACACATCGACCATTTAGGACCTTTTATAAAGTCAACAAAAGGAAAGAATTATCTCATAGTAGTTGTAGAAAGTTTTACCAAGTTTACATTGTTAAATGCGGTCAACTCAACAAGGACACAGCCAGTTTTGAGATTTTTGTCACAAATCATGGATACTTATGGAGTACCAACTCGAATTATATCTGACAAAGGAACATGTTTTACATCGCATGCTTTCGCTAGATTTTGTGAATTTTATGGGATTAAGCATATACAAAATGCAGTAGCTACTCCTCGAGCTAATGGTCAAGTGGAAAGGTTCAACTCCACTATTTTAAATTGCTTAGCTACTACGGCGAAAGAGGATAACCATTGGGATAAAGAAATAAACAAAATACAGTTTGCAATGAATAATAGTGTTCACTCTATAACAAAGAAAACACCAAGTGAACTAATGTTTGGTTATAAACCGAGAGCGCCAGCAGATGCCCAGTTAACGTCTGAAATTGAGGTGACTACTCAAATGAGTAATGTACAAGAATTACGTGAAAATGTGGCAGAAAAGATCAAGAAAGCTCAGGAGAAACAAAAAGAAAGATTTGATAAAAAACGTAAAAGAGCTCATCAATATCAACTGGGTGATTTAGTGGTGATTCAAAAAAATGTAGCAGGTGAAGGACAAAGTAAAAAACTATTACCAAAGTATAAAGGACCATTTACTATAAAGAAAATTTTGAAAAATGATCGTTATGTTGTCACTGAGATACAAGGATCTGGCCGTAGTCAACGAAGAAAGTATGAGGATGTTGAATCAGTGGAACACTTAAAACCGTGGGTTTCGGGAGGATTAACAGATTCAGAGGAAGAGAAGGATTTGCAGGAATATTCAGAAACAGAATCGTGTAAGGAGGAAGAAGATTTCTTAGGGTTTGATGAAGAACTAAACGAGGACGTTTGTTCAGTCAGGTTGGCCGAGCTGTCAAAAACTAAAAAGTAAGCTTTTAATTGTAATGTTAAATGCGAAATATTTCTATTGAATTGTTATATTTGGTCATGTTTGCTGGGTTGTATTTCTTGTTTAATGGGTCGAGTGTGTGTTGTGTGTATAGGGTTGTCTGTCAGAACAAATCAAAACAAATGATTAGTATATTTTATAGTTTTGAAAGTGAATGTTATTATTTTGTAGGAGAAATAAATTAAAAGGAAATATCTGGAAAAAATGTAAGTTTCTATGATTATGATTATAATAATTATTATTATTGAGTGAATGTGAATAAGTCGTCTATGTGATGCAATTCAATAAGTCGTCTATGTGATGCAATTCAATAAGTCGTCTATGTGATGCAATCTATTAAGTCGTCTATGTGATGCAATTATTAAGACGTCTTTGTGACGCATTTATATTAATACGAGACAAGTTTGAACATGTTAATGCAGTCGGGTTGATTGTTGAGAGAAAAGAATATTGTAGTATTGGTATAGTTAGAAAGAATTGTATTTGTATTTGTTAGGTTTATAATTCATGAATGATCATGTTTGTAGAACTTACTGAATATGTAAATATTCATATGATAATTTCTTTACAGATCATAACAGAAAGGACTGCCGTAGAGAGAAGAAGTAGTAAAGGAAATAATATTTGAATTTAACTGTTGTTTTTTATATGTATATTGTTTTAAAATTAATTTGAATTTATTGAATGTTTTTTTTGTGTTTTTTTATAAGTTTGGAAAATAAATAATAATTATTGAATTGTGAGAAGGAATTTTGGAGTGTTTAATACAAGTATATAAATTATGGGTTTAAGTTGTATCTAATTTGGTTGACTAAGTTAAAATTCAGGAATAAAAACAAAGTTCCAAGTATTCAACTACTGTGTGAAGTCAAGTCAGTGCTCCTGTTCGGCAGTGAAACGTGGTTGATTAATAAGAGAGAAATTAAAGGAATTCAAGTATTTATTAACAAATCACTACGTATCATATGTAGGGTATTCTGGCCACAAACAATAACGAACGCAGATCTATGGAGAATAACTAAGGAAGTTCCCATCACAAAAGCAAATTAGAAAGCGTCGATGAAAATGGATTGGCCATACTCTCCGGAAACCCGCAGAATCTATAACTAGACAGGCACTGGAATGGAATCCGCAAGGAAGAAGAAACGTTGGTCGACCTAAAAATACATGGAGAAGAACAGTACTGGATGAAGCCAGGGAAAATAGAGACTTGGTCGCAACTAAAAATGACTGCGCCAAACAGAGTCCGTTGGAAGAGTTGAATTGAGGCCCTATGTTCCCTAGCGCAATAAATAAGGGAAAAAAAAATTAAAATAGTATTGTATAATACAGAAATATGGAAGATGTAATTTATTGTATAAGTGTTAAAATATACTTACTTTTCCCTGCATAATTAATCGTATTGTCAATGTAATTGATGGATCATCTTTTGTAGCAATACTTTTAACATTTTCATCCATATTTGATCGGGTATTTAATCTATTAGAATTTCAATAAAGTAATATTCAGCGATAAAAATGAGTTCCAACACAGCACGTTATCGCACTGAAAAAAAGATTAAATTATAAGTATTAATCTCACATATTATTTTGTATTTATTATGATTGTTAAAATATCGAAAAAAGCATGCATATTTATATAGGTATATATATACTAATAATAGAACGCCAATATAAACTTTTAAACATGTTTTTTTTATTCAAATGCAAAACTTACACGAATGTATTTCTTTCGATTATTTAATTACAGTTATAAGATTTAGCTTACAGTGAGTAGTGAGTGAGTGGGTGAGTAGCTGAAAGCGATTTAGGTAATGAAATGACAAGTGAAGTGAGTGAGATTGAGCTGCCATTTTGCTCACCATATATTTTAATAGTGGTTAAAGTGAAATTGGAGTTATTATTTAAAAATGTTTTTTATTTATTTTGCTTATTCTGATTTTATTTATTTAACTGAAAAATATTTTTTATTTATTTTGCTTATTCTTTGTGGGCAATAATAAAATTATTTGTGCAAATACAGGTAAATTTATTATTGTGTTTATTGTATTTCTTTTGTAAGTTTAAAGAAATTAATAAAAACATTTTGTATTTTAGTCAACCAAAATATTAAATATTATAAGCATCACAAGCTTCTTTTATTGGAATTAATGAAAGAAAATCATAATAAATATGTATATTGCAAGGGAAAATTTTCTAGCGGCATGGGAAATAAAACAAAAGCGGAGATTTGGACTGCTATAAGAAACCAACTTAATACTTGTGGTGGTGGGGTCCATCCAAATCTAATGGCCAGTGCCACAAAGTAACTTATCATTTACTATATATAATTTATTATATATTAATAAAAAAATTTTATAGATTAGTCTTGGAATAATATGAATATTACTGTAATATAAAAATGTATTTTATGTTTGTTTTGTAAGTCGGTAAGAACTACAAAAACATATGATTTTTTTTTGAAACTATACTTCAAAAATAATTTCGAAAGGTTTTTAATAATAATATAATATAATAATAAAATAACTTTATTTCATAAAAAATTCAAATATAAAATCAATGATTAAAAAATAGCAAAGTATCAAATAGTACAATATTATATATACAAAATTCATTACTTTATATAAACTACGAAAATCACTTCAATTTAAATTTTTTATAAAATAGCTAGGAACATTCTGATTAACAGATAAGTGACGAATGTAACATAATTAAAAAAGATATAAATTCAGTTATAATATTGATGGGGCAATATTTAATTCAAATATAAAAAATTAATAGACATTAAAATAATAAATGTAAATATAAGTTAATAAAAATAAAAAATAAATTTTATATTAATAAAAAATTTTGAAATAATATTTAAACAATATTAAGAAAAATAAAATAAAATAAAAAACATCCAAACACATTCAAATCAGTGGTTTTAGTAGTTCTTCAATTTCTTTAAAGTTAAACTCGAATAGCCATAGTTTGATAAATTTTAAATATTCTGATTTATTCCTTTCGCATCGATAAATGAGAGGCAGCGCATTAAAAAGGCGTGGAGCAATAATTTTGTAGAAGAGGCAAAAGTGGATTTTACGAAAAATAGGAACAACAAAATTTCTGGAATTAGTTCTTAAATTATGATTAACAACGAATCGAGATTCATTAAACCCTTATTCTTTAAAAAATAGTTTTAAAAT
This sequence comes from Empis stercorea, assembly GCA_949752835.1. Lineage (NCBI taxonomy): Eukaryota > Metazoa > Arthropoda > Insecta > Diptera > Empididae > Empis > Empis stercorea. Next base: position 38,509,902 of record OX457085.1, on the reverse strand, counting down.
CTTATAGTAATATAGGTGTCTTAAGGGTAGAATCCCGAGTGACTTGAAAAAACAAAGCTTGGAGTTAAACGACTAACCTTAAGCATTATGCGTATAGCATGTTTTTGCTTAATAAGTAGTGGTTCAATTTTATTGTAATTAGTACCACCCCAACAACTTATGCCATATTGTATCTTAGATTTGAAAAGACCATTATAAACTAGTTTTAAAATTCTCAATGGACAATATAGACTTAGATGGTATAATTGATTAACCACTCTATTTAAATATTTTTGTAAGTAGCTAGTATGTTCTTTCCAATTGAGTCTAACATCTAACAGTAGACCAAGATATTTAAAATTATCCACACGTTATTTTATTTATTTATTTTATTATTTACAATTTACATTTTCATAAAAGATTTTTTTACTATTACCATATTCAAAATTATTACATAAGCGAAACTTTTAACAGCAAGGTGAGTGATACACGAGACACATATTTATACAAAGGTTTCCCGAGATATTAAACAACATAAATTTTGTTTTGTTGCTTATTATTAATTTATGAAAATTAAACCAACACCTAAGAATTTAAAATAATTATGATTAGTGTATGACAATAATTATGATTAGCGTATGACAATTCAAAATAATTATGATTAGCGTATGACAGCGAAGTATCATCTGAAAAAGCTGTAATTTTTCCTATGAAAGACTGAAAAAATAAGGAATTGACAAATATTAAAAATAAAATAGGGCCTAAGACAGAGCCTTGAGGAACCCCTATGTTTATATTAAGAATAGAACTGATTGAATTATTAACTTTTACTCTCTGAAAAATTCTTTCAGATATGAATGGAACGAAAATTCTTTCAGATATGATGTAAACCAATCGTACATTTTGAAGTTAATCGAATTCACTTTTTTAGCTAAATCGCTTTTTTTCAAGTGAGTTGAATCAGTTAGTAAAGTGAAATCAATTCACCAACTCATGTTTATTAGCTAAATCTCGGTACAGGCCGGCCTCGACTTACGTCGTTTTGAGTTAAGTTTTTTACAAATTATTTCCTCTATTTGATATACGCTTCTTGTGCTTTATTACCTTTCAGATGCAACATTAAACCTAAAACATTAAACCTAACAACACAGCACGTTATCGCACTGAAAAAAAGATTAAATTATAAGTATTAATCTCACATATTATTTTGTATTTATTATGATTGTTAAAATATCGAAAAAAGCATGCATATTTATATAGGTATATATATACTAATAATAGAACGCCAATATAAACTTTTAAACATGTTTTTTTTATTCAAATGCAAAACTTACACGAATGTATTTCTTTCGATTATTTAATTACAGTTATAAGATTTAGCTTACAGTGAGTAGTGAGTGAGTGGGTGAGTAGCTGAAAGCGATTTAGGTAATGAAATGACAAGTGAAGTGAGTGAGATTGAGCTGCCATTTTGCTCACCATATATTTTAATAGTGGTTAAAGTGAAATTGGAGTTATTATTTAAAAATGTTTTTTATTTATTTTGCTTATTCTGATTTTATTTATTTAACTGAAAAATATTTTTTATTTATTTTGCTTATTCTTTGTGGGCAATAATAAAATTATTTGTGCAAATACAGGTAAATTTATTATTGTGTTTATTGTATTTCTTTTGTAAGTTTAAAGAAATTAATAAAAACATTTTGTATTTTAGTCAACCAAAATATTAAATATTATAAGCATCACAAGCTTCTTTTATTGGAATTAATGAAAGAAAATCATAATAAATATGTATATTGCAAGGGAAAATTTTCTAGCGGCATGGGAAATAAAACAAAAGCGGAGATTTGGACTGCTATAAGAAACCAACTTAATACTTGTGGTGGTGGGGTCCATCCAAATCTAATGGCCAGTGCCACAAAGTAACTTATCATTTACTATATATAATTTATTATATATTAATAAAAAAATTTTATAGATTAGTCTTGGAATAATATGAATATTACTGTAATATAAAAATGTATTTTATGTTTGTTTTGTAAGTCGGTAAGAACTACAAAAACATATGATTTTTTTTTGAAACTATACTTCAAAAATAATTTCGAAAGGTTTTTAATAATAATATAATATAATAATAAAATAACTTTATTTCATAAAAAATTCAAATATAAAATCAATGATTAAAAAATAGCAAAGTATCAAATAGTACAATATTATATATACAAAATTCATTACTTTATATAAACTACGAAAATCACTTCAATTTAAATTTTTTATAAAATAGCTAGGAACATTCTGATTAACAGATAAGTGACGAATGTAACATAATTAAAAAAGATATAAATTCAGTTATAATATTGATGGGGCAATATTTAATTCAAATATAAAAAATTAATAGACATTAAAATAATAAATGTAAATATAAGTTAATAAAAATAAAAAATAAATTTTATATTAATAAAAAATTTTGAAATAATATTTAAACAATATTAAGAAAAATAAAATAAAATAAAAAACATCCAAACACATTCAAATCAGTGGTTTTAGTAGTTCTTCAATTTCTTTAAAGTTAAACTCGAATAGCCATAGTTTGATAAATTTTAAATATTCTGATTTATTCCTTTCGCATCGATAAATGAGAGGCAGCGCATTAAAAAGGCGTGGAGCAATAATTTTGTAGAAGAGGCAAAAGTGGATTTTACGAAAAATAGGAACAACAAAATTTCTGGAATTAGTTCTTAAATTATGATTAACAACGAATCGAGATTCATTAAACCCTTATTCTTTAAAAAATAGTTTTAAAATCTTATAGTAATATAGGTGTCTTAAGGGTAGAATCCCGAGTGACTTGAAAAAACAAAGCTTGGAGTTAAACGACTAACCTTAAGCATTATGCGTATAGCATGTTTTTGCTTAATAAGTAGTGGTTCAATTTTATTGTAATTAGTACCACCCCAACAACTTATGCCATATTGTATCTTAGATTTGAAAAGACCATTATAAACTAGTTTTAAAATTCTCAATGGACAATATAGACTTAGATGGTATAATTGATTAACCACTCTATTTAAATATTTTTGTAAGTAGCTAGTATGTTCTTTCCAATTGAGTCTAACATCTAACAGTAGACCAAGATATTTAAAATTATCCACACGTTATTTTATTTATTTATTTTATTATTTACAATTTACATTTTCATAAAAGATTTTTTTACTATTACCATATTCAAAATTATTACATAAGCGAAACTTTTAACAGCAAGGTGAGTGATACACGAGACACATATTTATACAAAGGTTTCCCGAGATATTAAACAACATAAATTTTGTTTTGTTGCTTATTATTAATTTATGAAAATTAAACCAACACCTAAGAATTTAAAATAATTATGATTAGTGTATGACAATAATTATGATTAGCGTATGACAATTCAAAATAATTATGATTAGCGTATGACAGCGAAGTATCATCTGAAAAAGCTGTAATTTTTCCTATGAAAGACTGAAAAAATAAGGAATTGACAAATATTAAAAATAAAATAGGGCCTAAGACAGAGCCTTGAGGAACCCCTATGTTTATATTAAGAATAGAACTGATTGAATTATTAACTTTTACTCTCTGAAAAATTCTTTCAGATATGAATGGAACGAAAATTCTTTCAGATATGATGTAAACCAATCGTACATTTTGAAGTTAATCGAATTCACTTTTTTAGCTAAATCGCTTTTTTTCAAGTGAGTTGAATCAGTTAGTAAAGTGAAATCAATTCACCAACTCATGTTTATTAGCTAAATCTCGGTACAGGCCGGCCTCGACTTACGTCGTTTTGAGTTAAGTTTTTTACAAATTATTTCCTCTATTTGATATACGCTTCTTGTGCTTTATTACCTTTCAGATGCAACATTAAACCTAATTTTTGAGGCTTATTGACTATTGGAAATCACATTTAAACATGTTAAACGCGACGCCGGTCCCTAGGGCCCGGCGCTAATCTTTCCGTTTTGGCGCCGGGCCCTAATAATATATTATATAATATTAAAAACATTTTTCAATAACTTTTTTAGTGCAATTTATAGCTCTTTTATTTCCAAATTTTTTAGTATTTATTTCATTATAGTACTTTTAGATTTTATGTCAAGTTATATAACACAACTGCCCTAAAAAAATATTTCTGTAATTCTCGGAGAATCCCAGGAAACATTAAAAAAAATTAAAAAACATTTGATAAATTAATTTAATTAAATTCATTTTTAAAGCCGAACTTTTTTTTTCGCGAGGGAGGATGGAAAATCTTCAAAAAGACACTACTGGTTACCGCGCGTGCCCGCAGATGTGTGGGATTTTTACCCCCTAAAAACCACCACCCTTCGTCCCACAGGAAGGTGCGTGTCAGATTGACTAACGCTGAAACAAGCCACAGTTTTACGGGCCCTTTTTCACTACCCTCCTTTTACAGAACCTCCCGTCGACCGAGTTTCCGATACGATCGGGTAAGAGGATAACTCATTTATTCCGCCCCATCCAGGTTCCACCAAGCATGAGGCTGCGTTTTTCCCCAACCGACCACTCGCCGATCTATGGTTTCCCATACACAGCAAGTGGACCGTCAGACCCACAACATCCACCAGGTACCCCGGTGTTATGATGCACCCTGTAATTTCAAAATATTATTCACACACAATACCGATATTATCGTTATTGTATGTAAATAAAACCAATTGCGCGTGTCATATATATTTCCGTTAAAATAAATTACACACTTAAAATTATTTCAAATATAAAATAACTAAAATATAAATTATTCATTTAGCATAAAAATTATACATATATGAATTATATAATTTTATGTATGGAACGTAGAAGATGTTAATTTACTTCATAGTTAGCTTTATTTATTTATTTACATATTTATTTTTTATTTACTTCATAGTTAGCTTTATTTACTTCATATAATTACAGGAATTTTATGTATGGAACGTAGAAGATGTTAATTTACTTCATAGTTAGCGAATGTTCTACAGGGTAGGCATTTGTATCCTAGGGTATAAATGTTGCAACTGTGGGAGTTCCTAGTCAAGTGCCTGCATTACCTCCTCGTGGTGGCCCCTGGAACTGTGTCCATATTAAACATGGACACGGACCGAATTTGCAGTGCGCGACCAAGCCAATGGTGTTACACGTACCGTGCCGAGGGCTGCGTGGCTGAGGGTGAGCTCAGTCGATAACGGTGTACTCCGGATACCAGGCGACCTCCGGTTTTAACCAGCCTTACCATGGTATCGGACCTCTGCCATGGTGGACTCTACTTTGTCGCGATACTCGTGGGAACAGATATGGAAATAAATAACAAACAACAACAACAAAAAATCAACAAAGGAACAACAAAGAAGACAACAGCAACGATTAAAAACAACGAAACGACAACAACTACATCAACAACAACATCAACAACAACGGCAATAACAAGCGCACCTATAGCATCTGCAACGAAAGAGGCCGCGTATGCAGGCTCCTTACTTGCTGATGCTATCGAGATGATAGAAAGAACAAGGCTAGGCGATACAGACAATGACGCCAGTGATATTGATATTGCTACGGAAGACGAGAGCGATTATTTAATGTCCTCTGACAACGACAACGTCACCGTGATTGACAATACGCCAACCTCCGACGCGGAAGACAAAGAAAGCAAAGCGTCAAGCGGTTCACAAGTGAAGCCCAGGAGGTTGTGTGGTGCGGCTAGGAAGAAGCTGAAGAGAATCATCTCCACAGGTATCCCGTACTATGAAGCAAGGGCTAAGTTGGACAAAGAGTACGAGGATATGTTAGCACGGAAAGCATCCGGCTCTCTGTGTATGAAACGTAATAGATCGGACGGTAGCACGCCACCGATGACTACAAAGAGGAACAAAGTTCATACACAGAGCAAGCTAACGTACAGCGAAGTTGCGAGTACTACCAAAGTAGGTATACTACCACGGCAATATCCTGTGCGGGCGCTCAGCGAAGAAGAGGCAAAAAAAGTTCAAAGGTCGATACTGAACGCCATGGACGAATTGCCCAGAGGCACCCATGTACGCTTCCTTGGATCGACACGCAAACCCGGATGGGTATCATTAAATTGCGCTGATGATGCTAGTAAGCAATGGCTGAAACAAACTATAAAAAAAATCAAGCCCTACAAAGAGGCGGATTTGATGTTAGTAGAAGGCAGAGATCTACCTGGTCACGCGGTTTGTTCTGGGTTCTTTCCGGATGAAGAGAATCTTCATGAGGAGAGGATCCTGGACCGACTGGACAGACAAAACGATGGCCTGCATACCCGGAATTGGAAGATTCTGAAGAGGACATCTAATGAGAAGGGCCACCGTTTGGTTCTCTCAATAGATGACGCATCTGCTAGAGTCATTCAAGGTATGGATTGCAGACCATGGTTCGGTCTAGACAAGATAGATCTCCGTCTAAGAATCCGTGCTGGTGGAATAAGTAGGAAAGAAGAAGAGATGGAAACATCAAAAGGTAAGGTACAGCAAGGTGAAGTGCAGGCGGCTCAGGGAGCTCCTGTGCCAACACCAGCTGTTTCAAGGATAAGGAAGGAAGTAGGTGAGAAAAATGTAACAACACCCATGCCAGCGCTAGTAGAAGTGGTTAAGTCGGCATCGGAACCAGTACCCTCTACCAGCGGAGTGATCAAGAAAATGTTCAGGCCACCACTTAAGGCTGATAATAATAAAGAACACAGAGAAGAAAGACAGGATAGAGAGAGGCGGACGGACCATCGTAGGAGATCCCCTCGGAGAGAAGCGCCCAGAAGAAGGTCCAAATCCAAAGATAGGAAAGATGGTTGGAGAAGAGTGGAACACGGCAGGCCGGCACGATTGGATGCCTCCAGCCGTCACAGAAGAAGAGAGGCGTCTCGGAGCCCACCCAACCATAGACGTAGCAGGGCGGACTCTAGGAGTCCCCCGTCAAGAAGGAGATAAAAGATGTCCTGGAAGTGCATCCAGGCAAACCTGCAGCACGCCAAAGCTGCATCAGCAACACTCAGCTGCAGGTTTGTAAAAGAAGACGCTAACATAGCGCTCATCCAGGAACCCTGGCTTGCAAACGGTAAGATCTGTGGGCTAGGAGTGTCCGGAGGTAAGTTACTTTACGACAATACAAACTCGAGACCAAGAGCTTGTATTTTATTTAATAAAGAAACTAATTACGTTCCAATTACAGAATTCTGTCAACAGGACGTAGTAGCGGCAATAACTGAACCAAAAGGCGAGTTGGAGAACATCATAGTATGTTCTGCATACTTTGCTGCGGATCAACAATGCCCACCACCCGAATTAATAGGACTGCTACTTTTTGCAAAAAGGAAGAAAATGCAGCTATTGGTTGGATGTGACGCCAATGCTCATCATACAAATTGGGGTAGCACGGACATTAATATTAGGGGTGAGTCATTACTTGATTTTATTACTAGTTATAATCTCTCGGTAGCAAATTCGGGTAATGAACCAACATTCGTTAATAGAATAAGAAATGAGGTGCTAGACCTAACAATAACAACCCCTTTCTTAGCGAATAAGATAAGTAAGTGGCACGTCTCAGATGAGCCATCTTGTTCGGACCACAAACACATTAGGTTCGATATAGTAGGAGTAGGCCCCTTATCGATCACGTACCGCCCCAAAAAGAAAACTAACTGGTCGTCATTTAAAGCCGACGTAGGTAGTAAAATAGAGGCGATCCCGGACAAAATTAAAGATATTGAGGACCTAGAAGATGCTGCTATGATGATGAAAACGGCGATCATAGGAGCCTTTGAAGAAAACTGCACTATGCGCACAAAGCGCAGCAATAGACAGGTAAATTGGTGGAATAACAATCTCTCCGATCTTAGAACTAAGGTTAGGAGACTGTTCAATAAGGCGAAAAATAAGAGCCCACAAGAATGGGAAATTTACACGACGGCTCTCACGGAATACAATCGGGAGATTAGAAAAGCAAAAAAAGCCTCGTTTCAGACGTTTTGCGAACAAATAGACGAACTTCCTGTAGCAGCACGTATCCACAAGGTGTTAGCAAATGAAAAGCCAGGCGCCATAGGACTCCTCAAAGGGGAAAATGGTCGCTATGCCGAATCAAAAGCGGAAACTCTAAAAATACTTTTAGATTCACACTTCCCTGGAGCTGCAACACTAGAAAATGACAATAATGCTACCAGCATTTCCCAAAGAAAACCTCATAAAGAAGACTGGAAACTGGCAGCTAAGATCATCAGCCCAGAACGGGTCAAATGGGCAATCAACACTTTCAAACCCTTCAAATCAGCAGGACCAGATGAAATATTCCCGGCCCTCTTACAAGAAGGAGGAGAAAAACTAATACTAATACTAACAAGGCTTTTTAAAGCTAGCTTAGTGTTTGGTCACATACCAAAAGCATGGACACAGGTAAAAGTGGTATTCATACCTAAAGCAAACAAAAGGCTGAACGGCGACCCAAAAAATCTACGACCCATCAGCCTATCATCATTTGTATTGAAAACGCTAGAGAAAGTGATTGAGAGATACCTAAGAGACAAAATTCTGGCAAATAATCCCCTTCACAAAAATCAATACGCATACCAATCAGGTAAATCCACAGAGATGGCTCTTCTAAATCTAACGGAAAAGATTGAAAAATCACTAATGGCTAAGGAGACAGCTATAGTAGCCTTCATGGATATTGAAGGGGCTTTCAACAACACTTCTCATAGGTCAATGATAGAGGCATTGAGAAGTAGGGGAGTAAGCAACGCAATATGTAAATGGACAGAATCCATGTTAAAGAGCAGGATAATAGAACTCTCTCTGGGTGAAGAGAAGATGAAAGCAACAACCAATCGGGGATGTCCGCAAGGTGGAGTTCTATCGCCCCTTCTCTGGTCACTAGTAGTAGATAAACTACTAGATAAGCTGCAAAGAGCAGGCTTCGATTGTCAAGGATATGCAGATGATCTCGCAATAATCATCAGAGGCAAATTCATAAATATTCAATGTGATCTTCTACAGACCGCATGTAGAATAGTCCAAAAATGGTGTGAAAAGGAGGAGCTAAAAGTCAACCCTGATAAAACCATAATTGTCCCATTCAGCAATAAACACAATGTGGCCCAAATGAGGAAACCAATGCTGTTTGGGAAAGAAATAGAGTTTTCTGAAGAAGCAAAATTCCTAGGAGTGACACTGGACCGTAAGCTAAAATGGAACGTTCACCTAGAGAAAACTCTAAAAAAAGCGCAACTTTCACTGTGGACCTGCAGAAGGATCTGTGGAAAAACATGGGGGCTGCAACCAAAAATAGCCAACTGGATGTACCTGTCAATTGTACGGCCAGTTGTAACCTATGCTGCGGTGGTTTGGTGGCGGAAAGTATCCCAACTAAACATCAGGAAGAAACTCGAAAAATTACAAAGAGTAGCCTGCCTGAACATCACTGGAGCTATGCAGACAACACCAACGGTAGCGATGGAAGTACTGCTCAACTTGGCCCCTCTACATCTAGCAATTGAAGAGGAAGCCAAATTCGGAGCGCTGAGAATACAAGGATCTAGCAATACGGACACTCAGAAATTGAAAAATCACCCTGCAATCATCCAAGCAACAGGCAACATTCCGTATATAAACATGCCGAAGGATGATTGTAATATTATTTACGATTTCTACAAACCATTCAAGGTAATGTTTCCGGACAGGAACAACTGGGAAGCCACACGACCCTCGGAAACGGAGCTAGAATGGTATACAGACGGATCAAAAACAGAAGAAGGAGTTGGATCCGGTGTCTACGGTAAGAGGCCAAGGTGTAAAATATCAAAAAGCCTAGGTACCCTCGCAACAGTCTTCCAGGCAGAAGTTCATGCAATTCAATTATGCGCGGAAGAAAACATACGCAGAAGATACAAGAACAAGACGATAACAATCTTCTCGGACAGTCAAGCGGCTCTCAAAGCCCTGAACTCTAATCAGCTGAAATCGAAGCTAATAGGCGAATGTTTAAACACGCTAAAAGCTCTGGCAGCTAATAATAGGTTAATTCTTTCATGGATCCCGGCGCATGTTGGATTTGACGGAAACGAAGAGGCGGACCTATTAGCGAAAGAAGGCGCGAGTACACCACTCTTTGGTCCAGAACCGTTTTGTGGCGTACCACGATGCCTAACTAAACTACAAATTAAAACTAACACTTTTCTTTCTTTTTCAGATAGTTGGAGGAACAATGAAGGGCCTAGACACTCGAAGCTCTTCATACAGGGTCCATCGAAAAAGAAAGCAGCAGAGCTACTAATGTGCAGTAGAAGAAGAACCAGAACTCTGGTGGGCTTCCTAACTGGACACTGTGGACTCAGGAAACATCTGCACACATTAGGTCTAAGTCAAGAACGATTGTGCAGATTCTGTGAATATGAGGACGAAACAGCGGAGCATATACTGTGCGAATGTGAAGCCCTACTATATAAGAGGCTAATACATTTTGGCAGTTATACCATCTCCCCATCGGAATCATGGAATATCTCTTTGACAAGACTGTACAACTTCATTGTCAGTACTGGTCTATCAAACGAGTAAGAAGAAAAGGGTAGTTACAATAAGCCAACGGCTGCAGTAACCAGGCAGAACTCTGCCGACCCGAGCCTAAACCTAACCTAACCTAGCGAATGTTAGGTAAAAATCACTTGGTAGGTTTTTAGAGATTGCGGCAGATAACACAACTTACCATTGAAATATGTAGTAATAAATGAGACGACAGTATGTGTGTTGCAGTGAGGAGGATATTTATTCCGTAATGAAAGATCCAATTGAAAATATTTGGTGAATTTATTTTCTCAATTATGTAGATAAATATTGAATTTTTCTGAATTATAATTAACAATTGATTTTTTTACAAAGCACAAATAATAAACAATCAAGGGTAACAATAATACAAACAACAACAGAAATATAATTTAAATAAAACAAATAATCAAAATTATAATTGGCATACGATCAAAAAATTTTGGTATGCCAATTGCTGTTTTATTACATACAGATGGTAAAAATGATACTATGTACTAAAGGTATGGATTCAACAGTTACAATTTGTCATCGTTATACACCACGTGAAGATTTAATTACATATTCTCGTTTAATTTTCATTATCATTATCTAATAATTTTTATAATCTGAATACATTTAACTGTAATATTTAACGGAAAGACAGGAGTAAATTTTGTAATTCTAAATATTTCGTAATATCTTCAACTAAATTATATAAACGATATTTATTTTCTTGTTTTTTTTTCTAAATGGTAGACATAACCATCGACTGCTAATTTAAAGTTTCCTTTGTTCGAAGGAATTAATTCAATTTTAATTTTAATTATACACTCACTTGTACTAGCACAATAATTGAACTGCATTAATCGATATTAATTTTAAATAAATCAACCGCAAACTGTATTATTATAACATTAAAATATTTAATGTTACTTAAGAAAATAATAATCATATTGTTTTATAATAATAATACAATAATCTTCTTGATTAAGAGTAAGAGTAATTTTTAATTGATGTACAGACAGGAGAGAGTTTAGTTATAAATTAAAGGTTAGTAGTTGTTAGATACAAATCTCATGTTGTATCACTGTGTCGCTATCGGGCGCCCGCCTTCTGTATTGCAAATAATTTTTTTCATCGAGATTTTGTCGCAGTCAAGATTATTTTCTGAAGATTTTGTCGCAGGTAAGATTATTTTTTTCAATATTTTGTCGTAGTCGAGATTTTGTCGCATCAAGATTTTTTATTTAGGATATTGGTTAAAAGTATTTTGTAATAAGGTTTTTTTTTCGAAAGTATGTTACAAACCCAGATTTTTTCCACAATTTTCATCCTATTCGGGTGAATTTTGGAAGACAAGTAGTCTTTATAAAACGAATCTACACTAGGCAGCCGGAATTTTGATTTTTTACTCTAATTTTGATTTAATAGCAATTATATTTTCAAACTTTGATATGGAATAAAAACTAAACTAAAGTAAATAAATTCATAAAATGAAGTCATTTTTTAAATTTTTTTAAATTATTCCCAACATTTTTTTAATTAAAATTTTCAAAAATAATAGAAAATAAGTTTGTAGGAGCCAAATTAAAGAAGTAACTTTTTCCAAAATTTGCTAAAAAAATACTAATTTGAAATTGTTATACAGAATAGTTCCACTAATTCCTAATAGGATCGTCGGTTGTAAATTGTTATATTCGCTATTATTTTTTGTAACTATATCTCTCTCGTTGTTCTCTATATCCTTTCTTATTTCGGGTATACATACTTTTTTTTTGCATTTTCTTAAACAGGTTTTAGTTATATGCAAATATTTTCATTTAAATTTTAAATTTCAATATTTTAGAATTTTTTCGTTTTCTATATTCAGAATATTTATAATTTTTTAGGGGTTTAATAGTTTTTTTGATGAATGTGCTAAAAGTCTGTCGAGTAAATTTAAAAAAGTATAAATAGGAAAACTCAATAGCATGTTTAAACGGGAATATTATTAATATTATAATAATGAATAATGAATACTAATAAATAACAAAGAGGATATCTCATATCTGTAAGCCATGTTATTTTAAAAATACCAACATTATGTATTAAATACCAACTTTTTAATGAACTTGCTAAATTTAATATTTACCAATTTTTTTTCATTTTTCATTATTAGTAATATACATACTATAATTTCTAAAAAAATATATACGAGTATGTATGTAGATTAAAAAAATTTCATTCTACCAAAGATATTTTTTTTAAATGCATTCATTCAGTATAAATTAAACTACGATCGCATATTTGTTCCCAAAAATAAGAAAAATAGAAAAATATTTAAATTTGAAATTTGAAATTTAAATATAAAAACTTATATCCTTTTGAATGGATATAAGAAAAAACTCATTGCAGGTAACAAATATAAAAAACGGTCAAGAAATAACCACAGCAATAAACAATTGTAAAATAAAAACAACAACAACGGCACATGGGAATAATATTCTCAACTTAGTAGAAAACAATTTGAAATTATGTTCATTTACTCAAAATAAAAATTTTGTGTTGTACAAAATGTATGTTGCCGATCATTTTGTGTGCATATTTTTAAATTGTTATACACACCATGTATAGTATAACAAAACGAAGTATGCCAGATATAATTTTACTTTTTGGGCAAAGGCCTCTTAAATCCTCAATGACCACGCATTCCCGACCAAGAACTCTTTTCCTAGTCCTTGCAAGTGCGGGACACTCACACAGTATATGTGCGGCATCTCCAACATCTGCCAAGCATAGGCTGCATGTGTCATCCTCTATGATACCCATTTTGCGCAGATGGTACTCGAAGTGACCATGTCCCGTGACGACCCAGGTAAGTCTGCGAAGTTTGCTCCTAGAGCAATCAAGCAACCATCCGGGTCGTCTCGCTGAAGGATTTTTGACTGCCATTTTCGACTGTCTGCATCCCCCAGTGACATGCCACCTTCTCCAATGCTGGTTATTGCTCCACTCATCTATCAGTTTCCTAATAGATGAGTGCGCTATTCCAACATATGGCTCAGGTCCAGAGAAAGGCATTCGGGCCGCGCTTCTCGCCAGCTGGTCTGCCGTCTCATTACCCTATATTCCAGTGTGTCCTTTAATCCATGGAATAGTGAGATTATTAATCTCAGCACATGCATTCAGTTTCCGAATACACTCCTCACCCAGACGCGACGATACGTCCGTACTTCTCATCATCTTGATGACCGCCTGATTATCAAGTGCAATAAGAATATTCTTATGTCGCACTCGTCGATCAGCCAGCACATCAAGAGCTCTTGAAAGAGCAAGCAATTCCGCCTGAAAGACGGTTGTATACTTGCCCAGGGGTATGGACTCCTCTAGTGCCAATTCTTCTGAGAAGACGCCGGCACCAGAGTTCATCTTTGCGAGAGCCATCCACATACATAGTGATCTCTATATCACTCATATCTGGATGGTCCCCATTGCCAATAAGTGTCTTGTGAAATCTATCCACAAGCCTACTTTGTTGGGCCCCATATTACAAAAAATCGTGAGGGGTATCAAATGTAAGGTTTTGAAGTGTACATCTCAATGGGGTGTATTTCGTGGGGCGCCGTGTGTCATGTAGGGGCTAAAATGGGGGCAATGTGGGGCTCCATCATACAAAAATCATGTGGGGTATCAAATGAAAGGTCTTGAAGAGTACATATCGTTGGGTGGTCCATTGGGCACCGTGGGTCAAGTGGGGCCTAAAATAAAAAAAAATCATGTTGGGTATCATATGGAAGGTCATGAAGAGTACATCTTAGGTCAAACGGGCCCAAGACCAGTTAACGGGCCCAAGACCAGTTAACAGAAAATGAAAATGTTAAATGTTGAAATTAACAGAAAATGTAAATTTAACAGAAAATGTAAAATTTAACAGAAAATGTGGAATTTAACAGAAAATGTAAAATTTAACAGAAAAATGCAAATTTAATAGAAAGTGTCAAATTTAACAGAAAAATGTAAAATTTAACAGAAATTGTAAAATTTAATAGCAGATGTAAATTTAATTGTAAAATTTAACAGAAGTAAATTTAACAGAAAATGCAAATTTAACAGAAAATGTAAAATTTTAAAAGAAATGTAAAATATATTGCAAAATGCAAAATTTAACAGAAAATTAAAAATTTTACAAAAAATGTAAAATTTATTACTTTCCCTTCTATGAATTCACACTTCCAGTATATTTATTACTTGTCCTTTTATGAATTAACACTTCCAGTATGTCGGTATTTCGGTATCTCCTCACCTGGCCATAACTCTTAAACGGCTTGACCGATTGAGCTCAAATTTGGAAGTTTGGTGCCCTATAAATTTGGGGTCTTTTTGATGAGGGGGAAGGGGGCACGGAGGGCCGCTTAAATTTTTAAATGTACCTAAAAAAGCATGCCGGGACCCAAAACGGTAGCAATGTTGGACCCCACCACACAAAAATCATGTGGGGTATCAAATAAAATGTTTTGAAGTGTATATCTCAATGGGGTGTATTTCTTGGGGCGCCGTGTGTCATGTATGGCTAAAACGGGGGCAATGTTGGGCCCCATCTTACCAAAAACCATGTGGGGTATCAAATGAAAGGTCTTCAACAGTACATCTCAATGGGTAGTAACCCGGAGGGCGTCGTGAGTCATCTCGAAATGGGCGTCGTGAGTCATCTACAAAAAATCATGTGCGGAATCAAATGAAAGGTCTGGAAGAGTACATCTCAATGAGGGTAGTCCATGGGGCACATTCGATTATACGGGGGCCCAAAAGTGGGTCATGTGGGCCCATTATACAAAAACCATGTGGGGTATTAAATGAAAGGTCTTGAAGAGTATATTTAAATGAGCGTAGTCCGTAAAGGCACACTGGGTTACACGAGGTTCCAAAAGGGGGTCATGTGGGTCAACATGGCCTTAAATCATAAAAATATCGTGTAGGGTATGAAATGAAAGGTCGTGCAGAGTACATCTCGTGGCCCAAAATCTGTTCCGAGAGGTACTCTGGGTCTTGTGGGGCCCATAATGCAAAAAGACTTGAGGTATCAAATAAAAGGTATTGAAGAATACATCTCGTTGCGCAGTCCGTGGACCTTCATAATTCATGTTAGGGCCCAAAACCTGTGTCATGTGGGGCCCATCATAAAAAAATCAGATGGGGCATCAAATAAAAGGTCTTGCGTAGTCCGAGCAGTACCCTGTGTCATGTGGAGCATAGTAACTTTTTTATTTTATAATTTTCTAAAATAATTTTCAAACATTATAATAAAACTACTTTTTTATATTTACACGATTGCAATTGACAATTGATACATAAAACGATATACATTTTACGATATCGTTTCATATGATGTTAAACTAATTGGTATAAAAGTAAAATCGTTTTGTACGCGATACGACATTATAATTTTGACAGCATTGGCGTCTCCTGTGATCTTAAATCCCATATTTAAAGATACACGACTGTCGCAATCGTCTCTTATTATTCATGCCCAGGGCGACAATCGTCACATGTTGTCAAAATTATAATGTCGTATCGTGTAAAAAACTTTTATACCATTTAGTTTAGTATCATATGAAACGATATCGCAAAGTGTGTATCGTTTTATCTATCAAATTTACACGATATTGTCTAAGCAATCGTGTAAATATAAAAAAGTAGTTTTATTATAATGTTTGAAAATTATTTTAGAAAATTATAAAATAAAAAAGTTACTATGATCTAAAATTAAAAATTTTTCAATAACAAGTGACAGCCACATTTCATATGCTTAGGTTGTCAATAAATTTAATATATTATTATACCAAATTTAAATTTATACCAATAAAAAACGATAGAATTACAATCGCCACATATGATCTTAAAAAAAAATTACGACTATCGTCTGTCGTAATTTTTCACGACACTTTAATCAATCGTGTCGTGTTCTTATGATTCATACCCTAGTTTTTATTGTTTACATCGGATGGACGGACAAAACCGTTACCATAAGGGATTTTTTTTTAGAAAAAAAACCTAAAAAAGAAAATGGAGTAAAAAAGGTCATATTAAGTATATACATTAATATCATAGAAAATGGGAAAATACAGTTATGGCCTTTTTAAATAAATCTGATGTCCTGATGATTCTTAAAGACGGCAGAACATAACTCTTGGTGTGTTTCTTATTTACGCTCAGACCAGTCTGGTCAATCTGATTAATCTGAAACTGTTTCTTATTTCTGCTCAGATCAATCTGATCAATCTGATGGCTGTTTCTTATTTCAATTTCAGATTACCCAGTGAGAATGTTTATACCAACGTCGACCCGACTTATATACCAACGCGTATGCCTCCCATGGCACACACACAGGCCACTTCCGCTGACGTTGGTACTAACGCGTAGGTATCGTGTTGGGTATTGTAGTTTATTTTTTTTACGGCAGGTGGCTCAAAGAATTTTTATATTGGAATATTTGCTTTTTTTTATTCAAAATAAAAAAATGGAAAATATTTTTAATTTTTTTTATTAATGACATTGCAATATTATTTTACTTGCGTTTACATATTAGATAATTAATATAAAATTATTTATTTATTGTTTATTTATTTAGTATATTTACTATTATTTTAAAAATACAATTTTAATTACAGCCATTTTAAATTAAGTTGAAATTTTCTTTAACATAATTTATCAAATTATTTTTAAATCCAATTAAATTTCTTTCCTGTTTTAGATATTTAGGCAAACTATTATATAACTTTAAACCATTATATAATAAAATATTTTCTGTTCTTACATTTCTTACTGAATTAATTCTAAAATCTAAATTATTTCTTAAATTATGATGGTGACCATCACCTACATACGCTATCTTTCACATAAATATTTTGGCAACATATTATTTTTCATTTTAAAAATTAATATCAATACATTCATTTTAATTCTTTGGCTAACACTTAGCCATTCTAACGAGCTTAACATAAAAATTCTCGAAGTAAACCTATTTACTTTTAGTATAATACGCATGCCTTTATTTTGCAGTTTTTGTAGTCTATTAATATGTTCTTTACTACATAAAAATAATATTGATGAACAATATTCAAAATCTGGTTTCAACATTGTGTTAACATATTTTATTGTATTTAACATTGATAATTTGCTTCTTATTTTTGATAAAAAATAAATTTTTTTGGCTATTTTATTACAAATGCAGTCCACATAACTTTTAAAGTTTAGTTTGTCATCTATTACCACACCTAAATATTTTATTTCTCTAACTTTTTCTAATGATATGGTATTTATTTTAATATCACAATGTTGAACCGCACCACCATTAATTATCATATATTTAGATTTATCCACATAAATTTTTTTTCAAACATTCAATTTATCTAAATCTTTATTCATCTTACGAATACATTCATCCACCGAATCACCCGAAATATATAGTAAAGCATCATCAGCAAACAAAAATAATTTCGCAAATGTTACAGTCCCCTGCGGCACACCCAGCAACACTTCAATAGCATTTGATATTATATTATTATTTATCTTTGTACGCTGCGTTCTGTTTTTTAAGTAAAATTCAAACCACTTTGCTTCTATGTTCCTTATACCATATTTACTTACTTTTTCATTCAAATTGCCCGATCTATTGTCTCAAATGCTCTTTTTAGGTCAAGAAAAACTGCCACTATAACTTTACTATCATGCAAATCCATTTTCCAATTTATAGTAACCAAGTTTAGTAATGCTTCACAACTATGTCCTTTTCTGAATCCTGACTGATATTCGTAAATTAGTTTCTTATTTTCAAAATACTTCTCCAATTGATTATAGACTATTTTTTCCAAAAATTTTTATTCTAAAGCAATCATATTCACTGGACGATAATCTTCACATTTTACTGCGTTTTTAATTTTTTCAATTGGTACTACTAAAGATTGTTTCCAAATTTCTGGAAATACACCAGTTTCTAAAGAATTATTAATTACTGATAACAGATTATTTCCAATCAGATCAAATGCATCTTTAATCATCACTATACTTTTCATACTTATTCATGTCTCGTTTGTTATTAATTTCATTTAATGTGTTTTTTAATTCATTGATAGAAATACTTCTAAATTGAAATACATATTCGACATTGCTTTTAAAATTTTCGTATTGAACAATGGTAATACTTCTATTTATTTCTATAATACTGTTAACAAAATATTTATTAAATTCAGCTGCTATTAATTCATTATCTTCAATTTTTATATTATTAAACATAATACTTTTAATTTCAGCTTTATGTTCTTGAAGTACTAAAGATTTGATAGAGCTCAATTATAATATTTAGATTTTTTTAGCTTAAGGCTTTTCAAATTTATGATATACATATTATTTCGTATAAATACAAATTTATATTTAACTACTATTACTATACATAATTTTATAACATATTATATTGACCACAATTATTCATTATATATATACATAGTTAGTTATTGTAATTAGTATACATTCAATAATTTTGTTTTTAATTTGATTACAATTTTGCAACTTAAATAGTTGAATATTAAATTAAATTGATTCTTTACATTAATTTTAGTTATAATAAAAAGATAAATTTGCGGATGAGCTCGTCCATTATCCATTTTTCCAGTCCAGTGTTTTCTAGGTTTTATTACGTTGGTACATGTATTTTAAAAAAAAATTCTGAAAATAATTAATAAATTTGAGATATTTCTATGAATTTTTTTTCTGCTTTTATTATACATACCTAATTTTTTTCATAAAATTCCAAAAGAAATTCATCTCCATTTCCACGGAAAAAGTTATTTCAAATTAAAAATACAATTTTTAATTATTACCAATTAAAAATAAAATTTAATTACATATTAAATATACAAAAGACAAATACACAATAAAAATACTCTACAATCACCATATAAAGACACAAATATTGTTTTTCTCTGACATTTTTATTTTGTTTCCAGCAATTATCCGGTTGAAGCGTAGAATTTTCGTCAATTATCCGCTTGGAGCGTAGCATTTTCGTCCAATCCATACGAATCGGGTGAAAATTGGTATCGTGTCAGGCTGACGAATTTATATCAAATCGAGAAAATACTTGTATTATCTTTCATCTCACTCGGACATTATATTTTTATATATTGTTATTTCGATACCAACAGAGTATCTACGCGTTGGTATATACGTCAGTTCTCTCTGGGTAGTCAGATTGATTTTTTTGAGCGAAGAATTTTTTCAGATTTATTATTGTTTGTGGCTAACTTTGTGCTTGATTTTGTTATTATAGCTAAACTATTATCAGATTGTCATATCTCAATAATTTGTTTAACCAATTTTTTTTAATTATTTATATTTTTTGTAAATTAATAATAATAAAATATTACAGAAATTGTTATTTAAATTGAAAAATAATTTCGAAAAATTTGAGAATTCCAGAGTTGTCGACGAATATTTTCATTTTACCTGGAAACATTGTAGCATTTTTTTATCTGAAAAAAATCTGACTGTTGCTTATTTCACTCGACAGATTAATCTGATTTCATATTTTAAAAAATATAGTCGATCTACAGATTTAAATAAGAAACACACCATTTGTGTGAACTTGCCAGATTTTTTGCTATAAAAGAGCGATGCGCAGAAGCATCGTCTATTTTCAAGCGACAGCCAGATAATAACTAAGGAACAATATGGCGGTCTACTATGAAATATATGCGTGCTAATCTAATTTTGCTACTATGAAATAAAAATATTCGACGCTGGTCGAATGATCCGCCTTACTATGAACTTTAAATTGCCGCGCCAGCTCATTTTATGCGCGGTCGAATATTTATATTCGACAGCAAAATTGATGGCGGATATTTATTTTATTTCCGGTAGTTATTTTAAAATGTAAGCATTTCTTAATTAAAAAATAAATTTATTTACTGTGTAAATAAATTATATTAAATAAAAAAAAATTAATAAATATAGTTTAAATAAAAGTACCAACATTTTTTTATTTTTTATGTAAGGGTTTCAACAAATTCAAAACAATTTCAGTTATTAGTGGAGTATTTAATAAAAAATGACGGCATTGCTAAAAAAATTTTATAATGCTCCTCAATATAAAGCAAAATGCAATAAATCCATTTTATACTTTTTTTTACTTTATTTAATTCAAAATCAAATTAATAACAACTTTAAGTTTACCAAAATAAACTTCTTGTTTATATTTATAAATGTCAAAAATTATGATTATGACACAACAATCAGCTGATAATTTTAGTCTAAATGCGCCAATAAAAATTGCAAAGCGCTTATACAAATTGGGAGAGCGCCAATGATTTTTATAAATGTATCTCGGATAAAGTGTCAAAAAAGTTGTAAGAAATCTAATTTTCATAGTAGGGAAATTCGATGCGTATCGCATTTTTTTTGCGCGTAATATTCGATATGCGCCGAGGGTCGAATAGTTTCATAGTAGCCCTGTTGTACTCTAATAAATACTTTTAATAAAAATATTTTTAGTAAATTAATCAATAAGGCTACGATTACGCAATATCTTATTGTGGAAATGTTGTACCTGATCCTGTCAAACTAAACAAAGATCAAAGAAAATCAAGATTGTTACTAGAAAATTAAGATCGTTACTGGAAAATTGAGTTTTGTAACAAGTGAATTATAATTTGCATTGGAAAAATACTTTCTGGACAAAATGCTTTTTGTTTAATCGGTCTAAAAACGGGAACAAACAAGTGTGTTTTCTCAAAAGAATTTGCGGCTTTGGCCAAAATTTCCGTACTGTCAAGAATTTAGTCGCCACGCAGTTGTTGTTGCAAGGGCGTCAAAAATTCAGATTTGTAGCAAAAGCAGCGTAATCTGTCGGATTGAAATTGAGAATGCAATTGCAGCCCCTGCCAGTTACTGAAAAGAGAAAGAAACTGATGTTTCATAAAAAAAATTCACACAAAAGTATAAGCGCCAATAAGTGTACTGTCAAATAAGTTTAGTTACCAAATAATTTCCAAATAGTGCGTCATTCGAGAAAAATTGCATTTACGAATTACGTACTTAATTAAGCGTAATTCGAAAACTGATTTTTAAGAATACGTAGTTGTTTGTTTGCTGGCGGTTGCATGCCTTTTTTATTTTGTAAAATGCCGAAAGTGGGAGAAACAAGCATAGAACAAATTAATAAGTAAATTAATAATTGCTTTTAAAAGAAAGAGGTTATTCGCAACGACAATTTGCAGAAAAAATAAAAATACCACGCAGTACTGTGCAAGGCATAATTAATAAATATGAAAAAGAAAATATAGTAATGAATAAACCGGGAACAGGACGACCTAAAATATTACCTGAACTTGAGAAAATGAAATTTTTTAGAGCACTTAAGATAAATTCACAAACCAGTGCACAGACAATATTTGGAGATATCCAAGAAAGTACAGTGAAAACTTTAAGTGTTGAGACCGTGCTGCGTACAATTAGAAAATCGCGTATACAATGGATAAATGAAACCCTGGATAAATAAGGTTAATAAACAAAAATACGATAAACAAACCCCGGGTTTGTCAAAAGCACATTTCCCTCAAAATCGCCTCATGTAGAACTATGAGCTATTCTAAAACAATAGGAATTCCTATACGTGTATAGTATTTTTTAGTAGTATTTTAAATGTACTATACATAGGAAAGATAAAAAATGATATGGTAAATATAGGTAAAAAATGTGTCCCTGTTTGATTTTATTAATTTTTTTTCCTTCGAAGGTTATTATTCCAGGAAAATATATATAAAATTATCATTTAAGTTTTCTTTAATTTTGATTAAATTAAAACATAATTTTGATTAAATTAAAACATAATTTTGATTAAATTAAAACATAAAAATTAAAACATAATGTGATATGAAATCCAATATTCCATTTATATAGCTCCTAAAAATATGCAAAATGTTGGTTTTTTGCAAAAAATTTACATGCTTAAGCATTTTGATTAATTATAAGTTATAATTTAGCAAATGATTATAATTTATTAATTAATGCACTTTAAAGAAATATGATTTTCAAAAGTTTTCTCATTATTTGTTTTTAAAAACATTGTGCAGTTATAATTTTACAAGTAAATTAAAAATGTAATTTTTTGATTTTCGAAGGGCCACAACGGAAAGGGGATACAATTTCTTCAGAGACTGTAGTTATTTTTTAGATATCTCTTTGGTACATAAATTTCAGCCTTCCATAATAAGCAGTTTGGGAAATACAGGGTGTTAAAAAAACTAAAAAAAGTTATATGAAGATAACGGTATTTTTATACATCAAAGAATGAAATTTTAAAAAATTTGTTAATTTCACAATTAAGATAAAAGATTTTCCTATCTTATAGCTTTTACAGACCTCAAAAATTTTTATTGGTTTAAAAGTTATTAGATGTTCAATATAGGCAATTTTCGATCTTTAAGGGGGAATAACTCGGAGGGGAAAAGAGATAGAGGAAAATTTTGTTCTACTGGACCTATTATTTTATTACTATCTATCTATGGTCAAAATTTTATTACTATATCTTAATAGATGTAGAAGTTTGTGTTAACGGACGGACAGACAGAGTGAAACTAATATACACATTTCTACCAATTTGGTTGTAAATGTGCTAAAAACGGCTTGAGTTCGCTAAAAAATATTTAAATTAACCTTTATCATTTTGGGATATTGTTATTTTCAGTAATGAGGCATAATTCTAAATATTTTATTCTTCTCAGTGGAAAACTGTATGGAGGAAGCCTAAAACTGAATTTAACAAAGAAAACCTACAACCAACTGTAAGTTTGGAGATGGCTCTATCATGGTGTAGCGTTCCATGACGGCGGCTGGAGTTGGGAAGCTTCACTTTATTCAAGGTGTAATGAATCAATACAATATGTTTATATTGATAATTTGAAGCAACATTTAAAAGTTAGTGCTGAAAAATTAGGATTATCGCGAAATTTTATATTCCAACAGGACAATGACCCTGAGCATTATGCTAGGAAAGCTAAAGAATGGGTTTTGTATCATATGCCGAAGCAACTGGGATCCCCTCCCCAGTAGCCAGATATGAACCCCATGGAGCATTTATGGGCAGTATTGAAATCATCCTTAACCAAACGCAATATTTCTAGCAAAGAAATTTTAAAGCAACATCTTGTATAGGAATGGGGGAAAATAACATCGGAATTAACAACAAAATTAATTCATTCAATGCCTGATAGATTGCGCACCATTTTGAAAACTAAGTATGAATGATAAAGAACTGATTAATTTTAATAATGTATATGTAGGTGGCCGAATACTTTTGTGATGTTTATTTTGTATTTTGAAATGATAATGTTAAGTTTTTTTTTAAGTATATTTAATTTTGATATTTCTATGATTGGATTATTAATTACAAGAATAAATAATGTTAAAAAAAATTAATTATTTGTTTTCTGATATTTAAAACTTAATGTCTAAGATTAATTCTACTGAATAAAAGAAGTGGCCGGATACTTTTGTGAGCAACTGAATTGAAATTTATGCATACCGATCAGCGACATAAGCTGAGTAGCCTGAATTCTTGACCGCACCCAAAATTTCAGATAAAATTAAATTTAATTGTTGTGCTTCCATACCAATATATTCGAATATATTCATATTCGAATATATTCGTTAGGTTAATAAAATTTTAAAAAAGCCAATAATGATAAATAGTAAGTAAGCTTATTTGACAAATTTAGGAGACATTGGCCATATTTACTCCATTATGTTTTAGAATATATTTAATTTATATAGGTATAATGTATTATATGTATATAAATGAAATATATAGGTACCAAAACATTAATCAATTAATATACATATATTATTTTATATATATATATATATATATATATATATAAATATTTTTGGTAAATATTTCATATTAAAAATCAATGGTAAATTAAAATACATAAATTAAAATTATATACCTAGGTACATTAAAATATATAAGTAATATTTATATATACTTATATGCAAAAAAGAATTATAGTAAAAACAATTCTAAAAAAGTAATTTTGACCAAATCTCAAATTATAAAATAAGGTATTTTGTCCAAAATGTATTTTGAAATATGTATATACATATAATAATACAAGTATTCCTTTCCATTACTTACTAAATTTTTAATTCAATTAAGTACGTATATACTGTAGTACTTCAACTTATTTTATTCGGGTTGATGAGAAATAGTGAATTTTTATACCACTCTTTGCGGATACTGATTTAGGACAAAAAGTTCTGACCATCTTATAGTAAAATAGTAAAAGTACTAATGTAAACAAAGCAAGTTGTAGAATCAAAATGTAAATTCGCCAGTTATAATAGTAAATAGTATATAAAACTTTTAAAGATTTGCACAGCATGTTGAACAAATCCAAATGTATTATTTATTATACATATCTATTATAAAATCCCATATCTATTATATTCATGCCGGCATGTTATTATAACAAATATATATTAAATTTTACTCACACGTTTTATGACAGCGAAACCTCATAGGTAATTAAAAATGTCCTTCTGCAAATAATCAATCTTTAGATTCACTTTCACTCAGTAAAGAGAAGTATTAAAAACTGGTATAATACATTAATTTTCAGATGTGTCGGCTGACAGTCAAATATGTTTAAAAGGAAAATGCAATGAATATATAAATACTTTCATACATGTGTGTATCAACGAAACAAATTTACATATTATGTATGCATATATATATAAATATATATATATATATATAATATAAATATATATATATATATATAGATATATTAATATATATATAAAAAAATAGAAAGATCGACTAAGAGTGTGTATGTTTACTATATTTCCGACTCAAATACTGAATCATTTGAAACTCTCGCTATAGTTACAATTCAAGAAAAGCTCTTTTATAGCTGTACTATATTTCTTCTACTAAGTAAAGAAATAACGTCTATACAAATAATCGGAAAACTTCTATTAAAAATAGTTTAGGGTTTTATGGCTTTATATTATACATTTTTTTGCAATATTAGACTGCACTTTAGTACAAGTACACACAGCCTTTATGTATGATACAAACTAAACAAAAAAGCTGGAAAAAGCTGTGAACAGATAGTTCCGACCGAACTGGATAAATTTCGATTCTTTTCCTTAAGTTCAAATTTGACGTCTATACAAGACCATCCACACGGCCATCCACACAGTATTATGAGGCCATCCACACAGTATTCATGCTTTTTGTGGAGACAAATTCTTGAAAGCCAATGTTTTTTCTACATACATATGCATATGTAAAAAATATTCATTGCAATTTTTTTTTGGAGAACGTTGACAATTGTCAGATTTAGTTATTTATTGCAATAGTACTGGCGATATTAATTGCAATATAAATATTCATCACAAAAAACTAAAAATACTTAAATTCAAATACACAAAAAACCGCTAAAAACGATATTAAAAAATGTGATTTGTCGTAATTTAATTTTTCCATAAAATTTTCATATACACTTTTTAGACACGACTTTTTTCACGAATGTAAATTTGACGTTCGTGATTTTGACATTTCTGCATCTCTTTTTATTCAAGTGAAAGAGAGAGACAAAATTGACAAGAGAAAAATGTCAGATTTTTACTTTTTACAGTAGGATTTTTTTCACGATTGTAAATTTTTCACAAACTTCAAAGTAATAGTCATAACAAATATATTTAAACATGAACAACGAACGCGTTAACATATTGTTTTATGTATTTTCATTATATTCAAATATAATGAATTAACTTAATATTAATATATATATATATTTAATTATAATATATATTAATTATATATTAATATATATTATATATTATATTAATTATATACTTTTAAAGCACGACTTTTTTCTCTCTTTCTAGAACTATATATTGCGCAGTTTCGTAGTAATGCGCAAAAAGTTTTTATACTTCTAAGTTATATCTTGCAGCGCAGTCTGCATTATCGAAAATGCCCTAAACTGTCACAAAAATGAAATAAAAATACATAATTATTTCATATAAAATCCGCCACCAACTTCAAGCCTATTTTCTTATAACCCTTTTAAAACACGACTTTTTTCACGAACGCAAATTTGACGTTCGTGAATTTGACGTTGTCAAATTTTTTCTCTCTTTCTAGAACTAAAGATAAAACGAGATTATCTATCTCTAGATTATATATCTCGTTTTATCTTTAGTTCTAGAAAGAGAGAAAAAATTTGACAACGTCAAATTCACGAACGTCAAATTTGCGTTCGTGAAAAAAGTCGTGTTTTAAAAGGGTTATAAGAAAATAGGCTTGAAGTTGGTGGCGGATTTTATATGAAATAATTAAGTCTTTTTATTTCATTTTTGTGACAGTTTAGGGCATTTTCGATAATGCAGACTCAAGATATAACTTAGAAGTATAAAAACTTTTTGCGCATTATGTCTCGAGCAGAATCAACGCAGAATACATACGCAGCCAACATAAGAAAACGCAGCCTACATAAGAAAAAAAATTGTCGACCACAATGAAAAGTAGTGTTGCTGCGTTATGTAAATTTCACAGATATTTGTTTTGCTTTTTTTTAATGAAATTTTTGAAAAATTTTTGAAAACTCATTATTTTTTTTTTAATTTACACGCTTAATAAATTTCTAACCCGCAATCATCAAAAATAAATTTGAAAGGATAATATTTATGACATTCACCGGCGTTGCTTGCGAAAAAAGTTAAAAGTTGGTTAACTTTTTTTTCGATTCTGCGACGAGGCTGCGTAGGCTGCGTTTGTTATAATCGGTTTCATATGTTTTCATAAATTTTAACTTTATTGACATATCTTATGTAGACTGCGTTATGTATTCTGCGTTGATTCTGCTCGGGGTTTTACTACGAAACTGCGTAATATCCCAGTGCGATTTTTGACGTTGTTTTTACGTAAAAACGACGTTTATGTTTCACGTTGAACGCACGTTGAAAGTCCGTCAAATGCCCATATAAAATTTTCAAATGTCCGCAATTTTCAGTACATTTTTTAAATTTTCAACGTGCTTATTTGACGTCAAAAGAACGTCTAAAACTAGACGTTAAATTTACGTGGATCATTCAACGATAATAAAGAGGTTATGTTTTCATATAAATATTTCATATAATAAATTTTTTTTTATTGCTAATTTTGTACTTCTGAAAATTGATTTTAAAATAAAATAACACCAAATTCTAATTCGCAATAATATATTTATTTTTTTATCACGTTTTTTATATAATACTATAACTTAAGAAAATAAAATATAATTAAAAAAGTTAATAAAAATTACAGTCTTTAAATCCATTTAGACTGACGATTTTACTTCGAGGAAGTATAGAAATAAAAAAAAATTTAAAAAGTTAATTGTCGCCTTTATAACTCTTTGAAAACGCCTCTGCCGAGCAGCCTGCATTTGGGCTCTAATTGATGTGGCATATCCTTTTTTGCAATTATATTGCCCACCTAAGCAAGCACCTGCAAATTAAAAAAAATTAAAATTAGGTTGCTATCAAATATTGGAAAAAGTTACCTTTTGCCTTTTGGATATATTAAATATAGGCATTTTTTATAATATAAATTAAACGGAGCACCACACTCAAAAAATTTATTTAAAAAAATTACCTTCGCAATTTAACTATTTTAAACAAAGAACAAAAACAAACTAAACGAAATGCACTAATATTCAATTTGACAAAGAACTTTGTAAAAAAAAACATACACAGAAACTCGTCATCGTCAAATTATCAATATCCATTTGAGTTACAAGTATTAATAAATTTATTAAATTCTACCAAAAGTTTTACTACATATTCGTAAATACAAATATTTAACTAATCATGAATTTGATTTCATTGTAGAGTCAAGTATAATATTTTACATTTTAATTGAGTTTAGATAATTTATACTATGTATAATAAATATAATATATTTGTTTCTATGTATATTATACATGGTATAAATTATCTAAAATCAATTAAAATGTAAAATATTATACTTGACTACAAGTATAACTTTCAGCTATGCTTGCCGAATTTGTGGTTCCTCGAATAATGCGATCGACGTATCCATCACTGTTTTCAATATAAAAAAATATTAAATATAATTTAATTTAATATTATTTTAATATTTGTTTTATAAAAACATATCACAAAATTCTTAATTCCTCCTCTTTAATTATATATTTCATTAATATTCAGTATTAATATTAATATTTATCTGCTATATATTTTTTCCGTGAAACATAGAAAATTTATTATATAAATATTTATATAATATTTTATATACATATTTATTGTCTATATTATTATATGTATAATAATATAGAGACAGATTTAAAAAAATTAAGGACAGAGAGATATATATATATTTATCCTGATTTTTTTTATATTCCGAAAATACAAAACCTGAAAATTATTAGTTTTGATTTATCAATACGATTATAAAATCTATGAAATCTATTAGATATGAAATCTATTTTATTTGTTTTTATATAAATATTTCTCTATTTGTATTAAGCAATTATTACATTTTTATTATATTATTCTAATTTTATTTTATAATACATAGTTATAAATTAGTTTTCTATATATGACTCAATTAAAGTTTTGAAATTACGATATAGAAAGATAAGATTATACTTCATAGTTCAACATTTAAAAGAAGAAAGAAGGATTAATTCGTTTTAAACAAAGTTAGAAAGGTCAATTTTTTTACTATTTTCCATCTTTCTATAATATTTTATTTTCCTTTGTATAACAAAAATGAAAAAGGAAATTAAGGCCAAACAAATAAAGTCCAATAAATATATAAGTATTACGATAATAATTTTGAAATCCTTCTTTTATCTTTATATAAATATAAAAATATAATTTTTTTTTAGAAAAAGATATAATAATTATCTGCTTTTAAAATCATTTGTAAAAAAATAATAATTAGAAATAATAGAAAATATTACACTAATAAACATAATGTTTATATTTTCCACAATTACTAATTTATTTATATTTTCTTCCGGAGATGTTGCTCGTTCGGCAGTTTGAAAATTATGGTCAAATAAAAATATTTTCTACCGGAGATGTTACTCGTCCGGCAGTTTGAAAATAATAATAAATTTTTGACAAAAAAGGAATTATGGAAACTTGAAACAAATGGAGAGGAACGGGGCAACAGAAAAAAATTCTAAATTTTTTGAACTTTTTTTACCTCTGCCCGCACTTACCTCTCTTCTACGAAAATGTTTGAGGCAGTCGCCTGGGCAGGCGCATATAAACAGCCACAAAGAAGTTTTGACATTTTTGAATTTCCTCTGTTTATTTTTCGTAATTTAAAATAATAATTGAAAGCAATTGTAAAATAAAAACTGCGAATTTGCGTTAAAACTTTAAGCGCAGCTGAGACTTTCAAATATGCTGCTTTTGCAGTGGAGACTTATCGAACACACTACTTTAAAACTTTTACAGTTACCGAACAAACTGCTTTAGAACTGAATTATCGAAAACGCCCTTACTTAGAATATGTATATTAATACAAGTCTATATAAATTAAAAAAAAGTATATTTTCTTTAATTAAATAAATATTTGAAACTTTAAAAACACTAAATAATAACACAGAATTTGCAATTACCTAAAATACAATTAAATTTTCATAAGTAAGGGCCTGTCCAAATTGATTAAAAATTGGTTACAATTCCAAATTTTGACAAGCAAATTCGAAATTGTGACATTCAATTTCACCTTTCCAGGCGCCGAAAATTTAGCTATTATGTCAAAATTTCATGACGGTCTGTGCAGCCATACATTTTGACAAAAGAGATAAATTTCATTCTAACCTAAAAAATATTTCAATACCCGCGTAAAAGTTAATTGTAATGACAATATTTCAATTAACATAAATTGTATATTAAAGGGAATACGGAAATATCTAAATCTGCATTGATTGTTTTTAAAATATTTCAATAAAATGGTTATATTGCGAAATAATTTTTTACGATTGTACTCATCTTGAATTTAATATATAATTTGAATTGTCAAAATTTTAACCAATTTAGCCAATGTAAAAAATATTTACCACGATTAAATATCTTTCACATCGGTAAAAATTATTTCAACTTTTTTTAACTTTTAATCAAATTAGACAGGCCCTTAATGAAAATTTAATGGGAACGCAATTCTAAAGTAAATTGCCGCGTTCAGTCGGTCTACAATATCTAGCGCAGCAGAGTCTAGATAGAGCTACATAGAACAGCAAAAACTAAATAGCCGTTCAATAGAATTTTCCACTAAATATCCCTTACAACACCCACTTTATTCAATATTCCTGTAAAAAAAAAAATGTTCTGCTAGATAAAACTCGATAAAGTTCGAAAATATAACAGTTCAGTAGTAAAATTGCTCGAGAGCTAAATTAGCTCGACCGTGCTGAACGCGGCAAATGCAAAAAAAAACAAAGCAAAACGATAATTTCTTTTCAGTAAGCCAATTTACACGAGTATGCACTTCACTACATCATAGCACATCAAAACTTATTGCCCTGATAACCAGCGTTCAGGGGTTCTTTGATGTAGTAGTGCAAATTTTAAAACATACAAATAATTTTGGTAAATATATATACTGTAAAAATTTAATTTAATTGTGGTAGTTTTAGTGTTGACAATCTGTATGGAAAATGTATTGAATGACGTCTGAAGTTCAAGCTGAACATTGCCTGAAACCCCCTGAAGCTCACGCCTGATCTTCAGGTTATGTTCAGGTCATGTTCAGTAGTCAGTACTCACCTCTGATCTTCAGGTAATGTTCAGGCCATGTTCAGTGAGTACAGTAAAGCTTGGGCTACAATGTGCCGATCAGTTCCGTACCGTTCAGTTCAGTAATTTCCAAATCGATTCGTTAAGTGGGCTGGCTACATACCTTCCGACACCAACCGATTAAATTTGTCAGTTTGAAGTTTTGTAGTGTCAAAACAAAAAAAAATTGGTGACGTTTTGTGTCGAAAAAAAAATTATTTTTTAAAAATGGATAATTTAATATTTGTTAAATAATTCAGGATATAATTTAATATCCTCAATAAACTTTTCTTCATCCATAATGTTGAAAATATTGGCGGCGATTAACCTAACCTAAATTATATTGACTGACATATCATTTCTCACGAAGTTAGCTTCAGTAGGTTCCGTGAAAGTTCAATCGTTCCGAAATCTTTCCATTTGTTCTGTTCCGAATCGATCAGTTCGAACCTATTGTGTTCAGCCAATCGATTTTCCATACAAAATATATGAAGACGTCAAAATTGGAAATTACTGAACTGATCGGTACCGAAATGATCGGCACATTGTAGCCCAAGCTTAATAGTTTCTGGCGTCGTTTAATGTGGATTTCGATTGGCACAGATCAAAATTTTAAAAAAAATCAATTTTTTTTATGTCCAATCGAACATAAAAACAGATCAATTTTTTTTATCTATGAAATCCATTTTTTTTATCTATGTAAATATGTCACTGTCATACAAATTGTATGGTATTAGTGAATGGTGGGGTAAATCTTTAAAAAAATCCAGATTTTTGAAAATTGATCTAGATAAAAAAAAATTGATTTTTTTGTCCAATCGAAAACAAAAATTGATCTAGATAAAAAAAAAGATTGATTTTTTTTTTAAAAAAATTGATTTTTTTGTCCAATCGAAATCCACATAAGTAAGTGAAATATAAATTTCACTGTTATATTAAGTTTATATTGTAAATTTATATAATATAAACAATTGTTTAATAAATTCGTGATAATAACTATCTTAAATAATAAATATAAAATTTAAATAAATAATAGTAATGAAAACGCGAAAACGTTTCCTTTTGGAAATGTCGGAGTTAAACAAAAAATTTAAACAAGATGTAGTAGAGTAGAGCATTACAAAAAATTTCAAGAAATTGGATCAGATGCTATAATTTCTAACAATGAATTGCAATTCTATGAATTCGATGAAGTGTGTAACCCCTGATTTTTTCCCAACTCCCTATACCATTTCACTGCAAATGGAAGGCTGACATTCAGAGTACATTCAGGCTTGAATGAGGTCATTTTGTGTATCAGGGTGGCAAGAGGGTATGAAACGAATAGAGAAAAATGCGGCATGGATACTCGTGTAAACAGGCATAAATGCAACGCATGCAATGTAAAGTGAATGAAAAAAGCGGAAAATATCATGGACGCTATATTGATCGAATGAACTTATAAATAGTGCAATTGTAAGGAATTCGAATAGAATCAAATGCGCAACTACCCTTTAAGAAAAAGGGAACCGTAAACGAACCGCTGGCGAAGTCATTTCTTCATACAAGACTTCGCCGGCGGACCGTAAACGTAAATGTT
Organism: Empis stercorea; assembly: GCA_949752835.1. Taxonomy (NCBI): domain Eukaryota; kingdom Metazoa; phylum Arthropoda; class Insecta; order Diptera; family Empididae; genus Empis; species Empis stercorea. The sequence goes on along the minus strand of OX457085.1, from coordinate 38,476,935 downwards.
GGAATAAGCAAATTAGAAAAAAAAAATGAAGTGTTGTATTTGTATATGTATTAGTACGCCGCCTAGACTACATTTAAGCGGTTAAATGTAGTCTAGGCGGCGTACTAATACATACTAAAAACATCTGGAATTTTTGTTAGTTCAAAATAAAAAAAAAATATTTTTAGTTTTTTGGTTGAAAATGTATATTATAAAAATAATTAATACAAACAATCAGGATATAAATTTTACTTGTGCCTAATGTTCTAACTATTTCTAGGTCTTTAATATTAATATTTTTATGAATAACACCAATATTCCTAATTACACGGACTACTTCGTAATAAATATTTTTTTTCAATTTCCACTTAAATTATTTTTAGCGTATTAAATATTTTTAATTTTACTTATCGTAAATTAATAAAAACACGTTCAACTATAAATATTGTGCCTATGTCTTATTTCTTATAAATGACTACTCACAAAAAAAAAAGTTTTTTTATTACTCTTCTACACAAACTGTTTTTTTGCGAATGGATTGGTGAAAAGGCGGTTCAGAAGCGGTATGTTTTGGATACGCCAAAAGCGAATTCGTTTATGGTGTTAAGGGTACTCTTTAAAAAAAAGCGAACCGTAAAAGAACCGCTAGCGAAGTCATTTCTTCGTAAAAGACCGTAAATGAATAAGAAAATTAGAAGAAATGATGTTGCGTATGGATTAGTACGACGCCTAGAATACATGTAAGCGGTTCACTGGCGATTCGACAAGGCGGCTTTTGCGAATCCCCGTTTATTTATGTTATGTACAAATTTTATCCATATAAATAAAAAATCTGGATTTTTTTTAATTCAAAATTAAAAAACAAATAATTTTAATTTTTGGTTGAAAATGTATATGTATTATAAAAATAATTAATACAAAAAATCAGGATTTAAATTCTACCTGTACCTAATATTTTAACTATTTCTAGGACTTTAATAGTAATATTTTTATGTATAAAACTAATATCCCTAATGTCACGGGCTACTTCGTAATATAATTTTTCTTCATTTTCACATTATATTATTTTAAGCGTATTAAATATTTTAAATTTTACTTATCGTAAATTAATAAAAACACGTTCAACTATAAATATTGTGCCTATGTCTTATTTCTTATAAATGACTACTCACAAAAAAAAAAGTTTTTTTATTACTCTTCTACACAAACTGTTTTTTTGCGAATGGATTGGTGAAAAGGCGGTTCAGAAGCGGTATGTTTTGGATTCGCAAATAGCGAATTCGTTTATTTGCTTAAAAGGTATATAGAAATATGAAGAATAAAAAGCTTGATTTTCATTACCATGAAGTGATTTTCATTACCATGAAGTTGCAGAAAAATAAAACGAGACAGATAAAAAAAACATATGTAAGACAAAAAGAGACAACTCTAGTTGGTGTCAAAATATTTATAGCACATGTTATGGTAAAGATTTTCTTGTTTTTTCTATTTAAAAAAAAAAATTGTAATAAATTTCTATATTATAATTAAATTTTACCCTTATATTCAATTTTCTCGTTTTTTTCAAAAATTTCTCCATTTTTTTTAAACAATTTTCTCCGGTTATTTTTTTTTAGAATATTCAATACATTCAATGACAATGATATTAATTTTTTTTTAAAAAAAAAACAAAAAATAAGAGTTATTTTTGACATTATGTAAAGGATGACCAACTATTTTTAAAAGAAAACTCAACTCCAAATTTTACTCATATAAAAAAAACAACCTTATTTAAATTTATTTAAATACGTATCATTTAAAATATTATCACGTCTGATCAGCTTGAGTTTATGGAATCGAATGACCATTTATTATAACCGATCTTGTTAATTACTTTTAATTTCGTTTCTGTTAGAATTCTTTTGTAAAAGACATTCTTTACAAATATAAAATAGCGTTTGTATTATATAAATAAAAATTAATCGAAAACAGGGTGACTACTGTTTTGTTAACAAATATGAACATATTAATTTATATATCAATATAAAATTTCCTACAGATTCGGCCATATCTGACCTTATAATCGTCCCGATTAAACAAATTTATTCGTATATATCTTTACAAAAATACTTTATAATTATCATTTTATATAAATTGTAATTAATACATAAAAAAAATCGAATGTATTTAAAATAAATACAACATAAATATATATTATTTAACAATCATCAATTAAAATTATCTGAAAAAATTTTAAAGAAAATTTGTTGTCATTCATGTTCAAAATTAAATTTGGTTTCATTTGTTATACATCTGAAATGTATGACTTCATGTTTGCAGCTGAACAAATACCATTATATGGGATTCTGGAAATTTGCATTCCAGCAATATCTTTTACTACATAGCGATCATTTGACAAAACTTTTGTGACTTGATATGGCCAGCGATATTTAGCCAATAATTTTTTATTAACACCAGGAGTAGTAATAACATTTTTGACCATTATATAATCTCCTACTTTATATTTCCGTGGTGATTTGTGATATTTGTCATAATATACTTCATTATACTTTTGATGACGCTCAATTGAATCACTAGCATTTTGTCGAATGATAGCCAAATCCATTTTCTCATCCTTTTGTGAATTTTCTTGTAAATATTCATAAAGCTTGTCATATATTTTACCTTTCTGACTAATACTGAATAGAAGCATACTTGGACTATAACTCGTACTTACATTAATCGAATTATTTAAAGCAAACTCAATTTTGATTAATGATTCATTCCATGTACATGTCGTATGAGGATCGCAATCTTTTGATATCATTGGGGATATTATTCTATTGACTCGTTCTACCTGCCCGTTTGATTGAGGTGTTTGAGTCGCCACTTCAATATGTGTTATATTATTTTCTAACATGAATGCAGAAAATTCATTTGAAGTGAAACTACTTCCACGATCTGACACTATTCTTGGTCGGCTGTACGAATCAAAATAGGATTGTAAACAAATAATTGATTCTTGAGTGCTAGTACTTTTAACTGCATATAATTTTGTAAATTTTGTGAAGCCGTCAATGATCAAAAGTATGTGTTTCTTTTTCGTTTTTGTAGGTGGTCTACATGTAACGTATCGAATGGAATTGATCCTTTTGGGATACTATGCAAAGTACCTTCGATTTTATCGTATTTTGGGAAAAGTATATACATTTCAAACAGTTGTTAATGTGATTTTTAATTTTTTCCCTCATATTCGGAAACCAATAAGATTTACTAATATATTTAAAGCATTTATTTACTCCTAGGTGGCATAAGTTTTCATGGTGGGTATATAGTATCCGTTGTTGCATTTGCTCAGGAACGTAAAACAAAATATTTCAATTTGATTTTCGATAGACAAGACCATTTACCAATTCATATGTACTACTTTCTTCTTTTTCTAATTTTGATGCAATATCACTTACAATTGGATCTGATTTTTGTGATGCTGCTAAAGCAAATTCAAATGGTTCATCAATCGTCATAAGATTGATTGATCGACTCAAAGCATCAACGTGGGACATTCTTTAACCATTTCGGTGCTCAATTTTATAATTGTAGCTTTGAAGCTCTAATGCCCACCTTGAAATTCTTGGATTCAAAAGTTTTTTATTTAATGTCAATGTTAAAGACTGGCAATCAGTAATGATTTTAAAATTTATGCCCAAAATATAAACCCGAAACCGTCTTAAAGCGTATATTATTGAAAGGGTTTCTAGCTCATAGCTATGATAACGTGATTCGGTTTCAGTGCATTTTTTTGAATAAAAGAAAATAGGGTGAAATTTATTATCATTTTGCTGTTGCATTAGTATGGCTCCATAACCGATATTACTTGCGTCACAGTGTAGCTCTGTTTCATTTATTGGGTATATATCGATAATATTGGTGACTTTAACAAATTCGCTTTCAACGTTTCAAAAGCATTAATTTCATCAGGACCAAACCTAAATTTTTCATCTCTTTTCAGAAGATCGTATAATGGTTTTGCGAGAGTCATTTTCAGGTATTCGTATTGTCCTAATGGGGTCGTAAAGGAAGTGTATTGAACCGAATTTTCTTTTACCGAAACCTGATGGAAACTACTACGTAAATCAAGTGTTGTAAAATACTTTTTGTTTTTGAGCCTGTCTATCATATCCTCGATGACTGGAATGGGATAATTATTTTTTAATGTGTACTTGTTTAGTTCCCTAAAATCAACACATAAACGAAATTCACTATTCTTCTTTTGTACAAGCACAATAGGGGACGCGAATGGGGAAGTACTTTCCTGAATTATTCCTCTTTGCAACAAGTAATCAATAATTTTGCGCAACTCAATCGTATGTGCGTACGGTAAACGTCGTGGTGTACAATAGAAAGGATCATCTTTTGTTAGTTTTATTTCAATTTCAAAATCTGTATTGTCAGTACAAAAGTTATCAGTCAAAGTATGCCTCATTATATCAACGATTTTTAACTTTGTTTCATAATCAATTTTTTCATATATATTTAATGAATTTAAATCTGAATCACTTACTACGTCTATATTAAAATTTGATAAGATGTCTTCATCTTCTATGTTTAAACAATTTTCTTGATTCTGAACATGAATGCTGATGTCATTTTCTTGTTTTTCATTCAACTCTAAATTATTCAATCTTATAAAATTTCGGGCTAAAATTACACAATAATTCATACTTAAATCTTTGACAACCAAAATGTTCAAATTTGAAATTTTATTTATAAAATTAATTTCGCATTTAATTATACCTACAACCTTTAATTGACTACCATTTATACCGTAATATTTATGGTTACTTTCATCCACATTTTCAACGAGATGTTGAGGCACAAACTGTTCTTGAATAAAGCTGACTGGACTACCCGATTCAATTAGTGTAACGTAGTTAGTACTGCAATTAAATTTTTTGTTGTAAAACTTGTAACTTTGTTGAAAATCATTTTTAATTGATGGTGCTTGTTCTGATTTCAATGTGTCATCTTCGAGGTTATGAATACGTTTACGCTGCGGCCATTCATTGGCTTTATGACCTTGTTTGCCACACAAAAAACAGGAACCTTTCTCTCAACGTGGCTGCTGACAATTGGTGCTGATATGTCATTTCACAATTTGATCTTCTTTTCGGATGATTTTTGTTTCGATGTTATTTCCATTATTGTATCTTCTTTGCTCATAAGATGATTTTTGATTCAATTTCAATTTTTCATATACACGTACAGCATTTTTCAATTCATTTAAGTTGCTTGCATTACACAGTAATGTCTTGTTAACATCAGAGTCTGGAATTCCGTTAATTATATAATACATGACATCTGCTTCATCAATGTCAATGAAGGACGCCAACTCTTGCATAGACAACATATATTGTTGAAACGTTTCACTTTTTTGTTTCCTTTTATTTCTTAATTCGTTATGAACATCAGCCGTTCTAATGGTATGTCGAAATTCTTTAATAAGTTTTTCTTTCAATTCACACCAGGACTTTGAACTTATGCTTCGGAGAAAAATTTTAGCGGTACCAGACATCAATCGTTTTGCATATAAAAGCGTGTTTTTTCATCCCAATACATTACATCGGCGCTTTCATCAAAATGTTGCATCCATTTGTCGATAGATAAATAATCATCACCGCTAAAACGTGGTAATGAATTTTCCACGTCACCAAAATTTGCAATCGTTCGTATTGAATTTTCACTTCCCGTTAACTCTGCTAACCCTTTTTTTAATTCGGATATCTCACCCTTTTTTGCAATTTCACGTAAATTATTTAATTCATCATTTAAACAATCGTTGTTATCAGACACTGTTTGATTTACTTCAGATTCATTATCATTATCACTTGAAAGATTAACACTTAGTTCATCTAGACTTAAATTGTTCCATGCTTCTTCTAACCTTAATTTTAAGCATGATTTTAAGCCTGCTGTAAAAAGCCCTAACTTCTGCAACTTAATTTTCAATTGTGGAACCGTAGCATCCGACAAAAACTTATTTGCCACGTTCTTTATGTCTCCCATTTTAAATATTTTAATAGCAAATTCCCTAATTTTCTTTTACTTTTACTAAATTTTCTTCAAACTTCGATCCCACTTCTGAGGTTATAAAGGATGACCAACTATTTTTAAAAGAAAACTCAACTCCAAATTTTACTCATATAAAAAAAACAACTTTATTTAAATTTATTTAAATACGTATCATTTCAAATATTATCACGTCTGATCAGCTTGAGTTTATGGAATCGAATGACCATTTATTATAACCGATCTTGTTAATTACTTTTAATTTCGTTTCTGTTAGAATTCTTTTGTAAAAGACATTCTTTACAAATATAAAATAGCGTTTGTATTATATAAATAAAAATTAATCGAAAACAGGGTGACTACTGTTTTGTTAACAAATATGAACATATTAATTTACATATCAATATAAAATTTCTTACAATTAATACCTTTTTTATTTGAAATTCACATCTGTTTATAGCAAAAGATGAAACGGACATATTTTACTATAAAAAGACGCCAATGTCAAAATATTTGCTATAAAAGGATGCCAATGTCAAAATATTTACTATAAAAAGACGTGAATGTAAAATTTTGCAGATGTGTTTCTCTCTCTATTAAACAACAGAAAAATATGAATTTTGTATCTCGGTCTGGTCGACATCTGCAAATTCATGGTAATGAAACTTAATGGTAATGAAAATCAGCCTTAAATTTAAAAAAAAATTAAGCCTGTCCGGTACCGAGCATGATTTAGCTAATAAATTGAGTTGGTAAATTGATTTCACTTTACTCACACACTCACTTGAACAATAAGCGATTTAGCTAAAAAAAGGTGAGTTCAACTAACTTCAAAAAAATTTCGAAATCATTTTGAAGTGAAAGCCAGTACGGAGATGATAGCGTAGCGAAATTTTCATACAAATTTAACATAAATTTCGCTTCTGATTTCGCCATATTGGTACGCAGTTCACCGTGAAATCAGAAACAAAAATGCAGTTTGCCTATATAAATTAATACATGGCGCGCAAATGTCTCCACATATCATTTCGCGCGAAATAATGTCTTGAACATTATATTTCATGACAGAATTTTGACATTTGTTTATAATTAAAAAAAATTTAATAGGTAAGTAAAAAACTTAAGTTGAATTTTTTTTTTACAAAAAAATATCGATTTTTTACAATATAAAATGCTCAGTATAAAAATAAATACAGTATAATAATTAACGTCCAATCAATGTAAATGATCAAGAATTTAATATTGATGTTTATATTGAAGAAGATTTATTATGAATGTTTTTTTTATGAGCTAAAAAATTATATCAAAATGTTATTTTTTGCACAATTAACTATCAAAATTATAATAAAATTCTGTGTTAAAAAAATATGCTAATAATTATTTTAAGCATTAATTATACTGATAACATACATATTTTTAAATTTATTAATTAATTTATTTTTCTATAATTTAAATTTGATTTTAGATTTAAAAACACATATGAACATAATTAATTAATTTTATTAGTCAAATTCATGTTATAATTCAAAAATATAAGTTTTAATTTTAAATATTGTGCAAACATACTTATTAAATAATTTTCGAAAGGTTATTAACCCTTTATAAATTATTATTATTATTATTAAATGCTATTATTATTATTATTATTATTATTTATTTATTTATTTATTTATTTCTTATTATGCTCAGTACATACAATGTATGTGTTTAGAGCTATAAGAAATGTATAATTTTAGAGTAGTGAGAATATGTACAGAAAAATTTAATTATGAAAATTTAAAGGAAAAATTAGAATTTACTTTACTGCCATAGATTTTCAAGTACTAGGTGAATCCAGGGCCGGCGCTAACCCTTTTTGCGCCCCGTGCACTTTTGAAAAATGCCGCCCTAAAATAACGTTCGGTTGCCGTAAATAATCCGTTTCCACATCACTGGCCATATTTTCATCTGGGATTTTCTTTCTATTGTGCTAAATTTGGTAAAGACATTTAAATAAGTGGTCTGGATGAAATGATGAATTGCCATTTCATCTGGGATTTTCTCTGGTACCTCTGCATGGATTGCGCTGATAATAGATAAACACGTTCATTATAGTGTTCTATAGTTAATTATGCTAGTGCTCCTTCAAAAACCCCGCATGACATAAATTTCGCTTCTGCCCAAGCTTAATAGTTTCTGGCGTCGTTTAATGTGGATTTCGATTGGCACAGATCAAAATTTAAAAAAAAATCAATTTTTTTTATGTCCAATCGAACATAAAAACAGATCAATTTTTTTTATCTATGAAATCCATTTTTTTTATCTATGTAAATATGTCACTGTCATACAAATTGTATGGTATTAGTGAATGGTGGGGTAAATCTTTAAAAAAATCCAGATTTTTGAAAATTGATCTAGATAAAAAAAAAATTGATTTTTTTGTCCAATCGAAAACAAAAATTGATCTAGATAAAAAAAAAGATTGATTTTTTTTTTAAAAAAATTGATTTTTTTGTCCAATCGAAATCCACATAAGTAAGTGAAATATAAATTTCACTGTTATATTAAATTTATATTGTAAATTTATATAATATAAACAATTGTTTAATAAATTCGTGATAATAACTATCTTAAATAATAAATATAAAATTTAAATAAATAATAGTAATGAAAACGCGAAAACGTTTCCTTTTGGAAATGTCGGAGTTAAACAAAAAATTTAAACAAGATGTAGTAGAGTAGAGCATTACAAAAAATTTCAAGAAATTGGATCAGATGCTATAATTTCTAACAATGAATTGCAATTCTATGAATTCGATGAAGTGTGTAACCCCTGATTTTTTCCCAACTCCCTATACCATTTCACTGCAAATGGAAGGCTGACATTCAGAGTACATTCAGGCTTGAATGAGGTCATTTTGTGTATCAGGGTGGCAAGAGGGTATGAAACGAATAGAGAAAAATGCGGCATGGATACTCGTGTAAACAGGCATAAATGCAACGCATGCAATGTAAAGTGAATGAAAAAAGCGGAAAATATCATGGACGCTATATTGATCGAATGAACTTATAAATAGTGCAATTGTAAGGAATTCGAATAGAATCAAATGCGCAACTACCCTTTAAGAAAAAGGGAACCGTAAACGAACCGCTGGCGAAGTCATTTCTTCATACAAGACTTCGCCGGCGGACCGTAAACGTAAATGTTGGAATAAGCAAATTAGAAAAAAAAATGAAGTGCTGTATTAGACTACGCCTAGACTACATTTAAGCGGTTAAATGTAGTCTAGGCGGCGTACTAATACATACTAAAAACATCTGGAATTTTTTTTAGTTCAAAATAAAAAAAAAATATTTTTAGTTTTTTGGTTGAAAATGTATATTATAAAAATAATTAATACAAACAATCAGGATATAAATTTTACTTGTGCCTAATGTTCTAACTATTTCTAGGTCTTTAATATTAATATTTTTATGAATAACACTAATATTCCTAATTACACGGACTACTTCGTAATAAATATTTTTTTTCAATTTCCACTTAAATTATTTTTAGCGTATTAAATATTTTTAATTTTACTTATCGTAAATTAATAAAAACACGTTTAATTGTTAGAATGAAATTAAAATTGTGCCTATGTTTTATTTCTTATAAATGACTACTCACAAAAAAAAAATTTTATTACTCTTCGAACTAAACTGGTTATTTGTGAATGTATTGGTGAAAAGGCGGTTCAGAAGCGGTACGTTTTGGATACGCCAAAAGCGAATTCGTTTATGGTGTTAAGGGTACTCTTTAAAAAAAAGCGAACCGTAAAAGAACCGCTAGCGAAGTCATTTCTTCGTAAAAGACCGTAAATGAATAAGAAAATTAGAAGAAATGATGTTGCGTATGGATTAGTACGACGCCTAGAATACATGTAAGCGGTTCACTGGCGATTCGATAAGGCGGCTTTTGCGAATCCCCGTTTATTTATGTTATGTACAGATTTTATCCATATAAATAAAAAATCTGGATTTTTTTTAATTCAAAATTAAAAAACAAATAATTTTAATTTTTGGTTGAAAATGTATATGTATTATAAAAATAATTAATACAAAAAATCAGGATTTAAATTCTACCTGTACCTAATATTTTAACTATTTCTAGGACTTTAATAGTAATATTTTTATGTATAAAACTAATATCCCTAATGTCACGGGCTACTTCGTAATATAATTTTTCTTCATTTTCACATTATATTATTTTAAGCGTATTAAATATTTTAAATTTTACTTATCGTAAATTAATAAAAACACGTTCAACTATAAATATTGTGCCTATGTCTTATTTCTTATAAATGACTACTCACAAAAAAAAAAGTTTTTTTATTACTCTTCTACACAAACTGTTTTTTTGCGAATGGATTGGTGAAAAGGCGGTTCAGAAGCGGTATGTTTTGGATTCGCAAATAGCGAATTCGTTTATTTGCTTAAAAGGTATATAGAAATATGAAGAATAAAAAGCTTGATTTTCATTACCATGAAGTGATTTTCATTACCATGAAGTTGCAGAAAAATAAAACGAGACAGATAAAAAAAACATATGTAAGACAAAAAGAGACAACTCTAGTTGGTGTCAAAATATTTATAGCACATGTTATGGTAAAGATTTTCTTGTTTTTTCTATTTAAAAAAAAAAATTGTAATAAATTTCTATATTATAATTAAATTTTACCCTTATATTCAATTTTCTCGTTTTTTTCAAAAATTTCTCCATTTTTTTTAAACAATTTTCTCCGGTTATTTTTTTTTAGAATATTCAATACATTCAATGACAATGATATTAATTTTTTTTTCAAAAAAAAACAAAAAATAAGAGTTATTTTTGACATTATGTAAAGGATGACCAACTATTTTTAAAAGAAAACTCAACTCCAAATTTTACTCATATAAAAAAAACAACCTTATTTAAATTTATTTAAATACGTATCATTTAAAATATTATCACGTCTGATCAGCTTGAGTTTATGGAATCGAATGACCATTTATTATAACCGATCTTGTTAATTACTTTTAATTTCGTTTCTGTTAGAATTCTTTTGTAAAAGACATTCTTTACAAATATAAAATAGCGTTTGTATTATATAAATAAAAATTAATCGAAAACAGGGTGACTACTGTTTTGTTAACAAATATGAACATATTAATTTATATATCAATATAAAATTTCCTACAGATTCGGCCATATCTGACCTTATAATCGTCCCGATTAAACAAATTTATTCGTATATATCTTTACAAAAATACTTTATAATTATCATTTTATATAAATTGTAATTAATACATAAAAAAAATCGAATGTATTTAAAATAAATACAACATAAATATATATTATTTAACAATCATCAATTAAAATTATCTGAAAAAATTTTAAAGAAAATTTGTTGTCATTCATGTTCAAAATTAAATTTGGTTTCATTTGTTATACATCTGAAATGTATGACTTCATGTTTGCAGGTGAACAAATACCATTATATGGGATTCTGGAAATTTGCATTCCAGCAATATCTTTTACTACATAGCGATCATTTGACAAAACTTTTGTGACTTGATATGGCCTGCGATATTTAGCCAATAATTTTTTATTAACACCAGGAGTAGTAATAACATTTTTGACCATTATATAATCTCCTACTTTATATTTCCGTGGTGATTTGTGATATTTGTCATAATATACTTCATTATACTTTTGATGACGCTCAATTGAATCACTAGCATTTTGTCGAATGATAGCCAAATCCATTTTCTCATCCTTTTGTGAATTTTCTTGTAAATATTCATAAAGCTTGTCATATATTTTACCTTTCTGACTAATACTGAATAGAAGCATACTTGGACTATAACTCGTACTTACATTAATCGAATTATTTAAAGCAAACTCAATTTTGATTAATGATTCATTCCATGTACATGTCGTATGAGGATCGCAATCTTTTGATATCATTGGGGATATTATTCTATTGACTCGTTCTACCTGCCCGTTTGATTGAGGTGTTTGAGTCGCCACTTCAATATGTGTTATATTATTTTCTAACATGAATGCAGAAAATTCATTTGAAGTGAAACTACTTCCACGATCTGACACTATTCTTGGTCGGCTGTACGAATCAAAATAGGATTGTAAACAAATAATTGATTCTTGAGTGCTAGTACTTTTAACTGCATATAATTTTGTAAATTTTGTGAAGCCGTCAATGATCAAAAGTATGTGTTTCTTTTTCGTTTTTGTAGGTGGTCTACATGTAACGTATCGAATGGAATTGATCCTTTTGGGATACTATGCAAAGTACCTTCGATTTTATCGTATTTTGGGAAAAGTATATACATTTCAAACAGTTGTTAATGTGATTTTTAATTTTTTCCCTCATATTCGGAAACCAATAAGATTTACTAATATATTTAAAGCATTTATTTACTCCTAGGTGGCATAAGTTTTCATGGTGGGTATATAGTATCCGTTGTTGCATTTGCTCAGGAACGTAAAACAAAATATTTCAATTTGATTTTCGATAGACAAGACCATTTACCAATTCATATGTACTACTTTCTTCTTTTTCTAATTTTGATGCAATATCACTTACAATTGGATCTGATTTTTGTGATGCTGCTAAAGCAAATTCCAATGGTTCATCAATCGTCATAAGATTGATTGATCGACTCAAAGCATCAACGTGGGACATTCTTTAACCATTTCGGTGCTCAATTTTATAATTGTAGCTTTGAAGCTCTAATGCCCACCTTGAAATTCTTGGATTCAAAAGTTTTTTATTTAATGTCAATGTTAAAGACTGGCAATCAGTAATGATTTTAAAATTTATGCCCAAAATATAAACCCGAAACCGTCTTAAAGCGTATATTATTGAAAGGGTTTCTAGCTCATAGCTATGATAACGTGATTCGGTTTCAGTGCATTTTTTTGAATAAAAGAAAATAGGGTGAAATTTATTATCATTTTGCTGTTGCATTAGTATGGCTCCATAACCGATATTACTTGCGTCACAGTGTAGCTCTGTTTCATTTATTGGGTATATATCGATAATATTGGTGACTTTAACAAATTCGCTTTCAACGTTTCAAAAGCATTAATTTCATCAGGACCAAACCTAAATTTTTCATCTCTTTTCAGAAGATCGTATAATGGTTTTGCGAGAGTCATTTTCAGGTATTCGTATTGTCCTAATGGGGTCGTAAAGGAAGTGTATTGAACCGAATTTTCTTTTACCGAAACCTGATGGAAACTACTACGTAAATCAAGTGTTGTAAAATACTTTTTGTTTTTGAGCCTGTCTATCATATCCTCGATGACTGGAATGGGATAATTATTTTTTAATGTGTACTTGTTTAGTTCCCTAAAATCAACACATAAACGAAATTCACTATTCTTCTTTTGTACAAGCACAATAGGGGACGCGAATGGGGAAGTACTTTCCTGAATTATTCCTCTTTGCAACAAGTAATCAATAATTTTGCGCAACTCAATCGTATGTGCGTACGGTAAACGTCGTGGTGTACAATAGAAAGGATCATCTTTTGTTAGTTTTATTTCAATTTCAAAATCTGTATTGTCAGTACAAAAGTTATCAGTCAAAGTATGCCTCATTATATCAACGATTTTTAACTTTGTTTCATAATCAATTTTTTCATATATATTTAATGAATTTAAATCTGAATCACTTACTACGTCTATATTAAAATTTGATAAGATGTCTTCATCTTCTATGTTTAAACAATTTTCTTGATTCTGAACATGAATGCTGATGTCATTTTCTTGTTTTTCATTCAACTCTAAATTATTCAATCTTATAAAATTTCGGGCTAAAATTACACAATAATTCATACTTAAATCTTTGACAACCAAAATGTTCAAATTTGAAATTTTATTTATAAAATTAATTTCGCATTTAATTATACCTACAACCTTTAATTGACTACTATTTATACCGTAATATTTATGGTTACTTTCATCCACATTTTCAACGAGATGTTGAGGCACAAACTGTTCTTGAATAAAGCTGACTGGACTACCCGATTCAATTAGTGTAACGTAGTTAGTACTGCAATTAAATTTTTTGTTGTAAAACTTGTAACTTTGTTGAAAATCATTTTTAATTGATGGTGCTTGTTCTGATTTCAATGTGTCATCTTCGAGGTTATGAATACGTTTACGCTGCGGACATTCATTGGCTTTATGACCTTGTTTGCCACACAAAAAACAGGAACCTTTCTCTCAACGTGGCTGCTGACAATTGGTGCTGATATGTCATTTCACAATTTGATCTTCTTTTCGGATGATTTTTGTTTCGATGTAATTTCCATTATTGTATCTTCTTTGCTCATAAGATGATTTTTGATTCAATTTCAATTTTTCATATACACGTACAGCATTTTTCAATTCATTTAAGTTGCTTGCATTACACAGTAATGTCTTGTTAACATCAGAGTCTGGAATTCCGTTAATTATATAATACATGACATCTGCTTCATCAATGTCAATGAAGGACGCCAACTCTTGCATAGACAACATATATTGTTGAAACGTTTCACTTTTTTGTTTCCTTTTATTTCTTAATTCGTTATGAACATCAGCCGTTCTAATGGTATGTCGAAATTCTTTAATAAGTTTTTCTTTCAATTCACACCAGGACTTTGAACTTATGCTTCGGAGAAAAATTTTAGCGGTACCAGAAATCAATCGTTTTGCATATAAAAGCGTGTTTTTTCATCCCAATACATTACATCGGCGCTTTCATCAAAATGTTGCATCCATTTGTCGATAGATAAATAATCATCACCGCTAAAACGTGGTAATGAATTTTCCACGTCACCAAAATTTGCAATCGTTCGTATTGAATTTTCACTTCCCGTTAACTCTGCTAACCCTTTTTTTAATTCGGATATCTCACCCTTTTTTGCAATTTCACGTAAATTATTTAATTCATCATTTAAACAATCGTTGTTATCAGACACTGTTTGATTTACTTCAGATTCATTATCATTATCACTTGAAAGATTAACACTTAGTTCATCTAGACTTAAATTGTTCCATGCTTCTTCTAACCTTAATTTTAAGCATGATTTTAAGCCTGCTGTAAAAAGCCCTAACTTCTGCAACTTAATTTTCAATTGTGGAACCGTAGCATCCGACAAAAACTTATTTGCCACGTTCTTTATGTCTCCCATTTTAAATATTTTAATAGCAAATTCCCTAATTTTCTTTTACTTTTACTAAATTTTCTTCAAACTTCGATCCCACTTCTGAGGTTATAAAGGATGACCAACTATTTTTAAAAGAAAACTCAACTCCAAATTTTACTCATATAAAAAAAACAACTTTATTTAAATTTATTTAAATACGTATCATTTCAAATATTATCACGTCTGATCAGCTTGAGTTTATGGAATCGAATGACCATTTATTATAACCGATCTTGTTAATTACTTTTAATTTCGTTTCTGTTAGAATTCTTTTGTAAAAGACATTCTCTACAAATATAAAATAGCGTTTGTATTATATAAATAAAAATTAATCGAAAACAGGGTGACTACTGTTTTGTTAACAAATATGAACATATTAATTTACATATCAATATAAAATTTCTTACAATTAATACCTTTTTTATTTGAAATTCACATCTGTTTATAGCAAAAGATGAAACGGACATATTTTACTATAAAAAGACGCCAATGTCAAAATATTTGCTATAAAAGGATGCCAATGTCAAAATATTTACTATAAAAAGACGTGAATGTAAAATTTTGCAGATGTGTTTCTCTCTCTATTAAACAACAGAAAAATATGAATTTTGTATCTCGGTCTGGTCGACATCTGCAAATTCATGGTAATGAAACTTAATGGTAATGAAAATCAGCCTTAAATTTAAAAAAAATTAAGCCTGTCCGGTACCGAGCATGATTTAGCTAATAAATTGAGTTGGTAAATTGATTTCACTTTACTCACGCACTCACTTGAACAATAAGCGATTTAGCTAAAAAAAGGTGAGTTCAACTAACTTCAAAAAAATTTCGAAATCATTTTGAAGTGAAAGCCAGTACGGAGATGATAGCGTAGCGAAATTTTCATACAAATTTAACATAAATTTCGCTTCTGATTTCGCCATATTGGTACGCAGTTCACCGTGAAATCAGAAACAAAAATGCAGTTTGCCTATATAAATTAATACATGGCGCGCAAATGTCTCCACATATCATTTCGCGCGAAATAATGTCTTGAACATTATATTTCATGACAGAATTTTGACATTTGTTTATAATTAAAAAAAATTTAATAGGTAAGTAAAAAACTTAAGTTGAATTTTTTTTTTACAAAAAAATATCGATTTTTTACAATATAAAATGCTCAGTATAAAAATAAATACAGTATAATAATTAACGTCCAATCAATGTAAATGATCAAGAATTTAATATTGATGTTTATATTGAAGAAGATTTATTATGAATGTTTTTTTTATGAGCTAAAAAATTATATCAAAATGTTATTTTTTGCACAATTAACTATCAAAATTATAATAAAATTCTGTGTTAAAAAAATATGCTAATAATTATTTTAAGCATTAATTATACTGATAACATACATATTTTTAAATTTATTAATTAATTTATTTTTCTATAATTTAAATTTGATTTTAGATTTAAAAACACATATGAACATAATTAATTAATTTTATTAGTCAAATTCATGTTATAATTCAAAAATATAAGTTTTAATTTTAAATATTGTGCAAACATACTTATTAAATAATTTTCGAAAGGTTATTAACCCTTTATAAATTATTATTATTATTATTAAATGCTATTATTATTATTATTATTATTATTTATTTATTTATTTATTTATTTCTTATTATGCTCAGTACATACAATGTATGTGTTTAGAGCTATAAGAAATGTATAATTTTAGAGTAGTGAGAATATGTACAGAAAAATTTAATTATGAAAATTTAAAGGAAAAATTAGAATTTACTTTACTGCCATAGATTTTCAAGTACTAGGTGAATCCAGGGCCGGCGCTAACCCTTTTTGCGCCCCGTGCACTTTTGAAAAATGCCGCCCTAAAATAACGTTCGGTTGCCGTAAATAATCCGTTTCCACATCACTGGCCATATTTTCATCTGGGATTTTCTTTCTATTGTGCTAAATTTGGTAAAGACATTTAAATAAGTGGTCTGGATGAAATGATGAATTGCCATTTCATCTGGGATTTTCTCTGGTACCTCTGCATGGATTGCGCTGATAATAGATAAACACGTTCATTATAGTGTTCTATAGTTAATTATGCTAGTGCTCCTTCAAAAACCCCGCATGACATAAATTTCGCTTCTGCCCAAGCTTAATAGTTTCTGGCGTCGTTTAATGTGGATTTCGATTGGCACAGATCAAAATTTAAACAAAAATCAATTTTTTTTATGTCCAATCGAACATAAAAACAGATCAATTTTTTTTATCTATGAAATCCATTTTTTTTATCTATGTAAATATGTCACTGTCATACAAATTGTATGGTATTAGTGAATGGTGGGGTAAATCTTCTAGGTCTTTAATATTAATATTTTTATGAATAACACTAATATTCCTAATTACACGGACTACTTCGTAATAAATATTTTTTTTCAATTTCCACTTAAATTATTTTTAGCGTATTAAATATTTTTAATTTTACTTATCGTAAATTAATAAAAACACGTTTAATTGTTAGAATGAAATTAAAATTGTGCCTATGTTTTATTTCTTATAAATGACTACTCACAAAAAAAAAATTTTATTACTCTTCGAACTAAACTGGTTATTTGTGAATGTATTGGTGAAAAGGCGGTTCAGAAGCGGTACGTTTTGGATACGCCAAAAGCGAATTCGTTTATGGTGTTAAGGGTACTCTTTAAAAAAAAGCGAACCGTAAAAGAACCGCTAGCGAAGTCATTTCTTCGTAAAATACCGTAAATGAATAAGAAAATTAGAAGAAATGATGTTGCGTATGGATTAGTACGACGCCTAGAATACATGTAAGCGGTTCACTGGCGATTCGACAAGGCGGCTTTTGCGAATCCCCGTTTATTTATGTTATGTACAGATTTTATCCATATAAATAAAAAATCTGGATTTTTTTAATTCAAAATTAAAAAACAAATAATTTTAATTTTTGGTTGAAAATGTATATGTATTATAAAAATAATTAATACAAAAAATCAGGATTTAAATTCTACCTGTACCTAATATTTTAACTATTTCTAGGACTTTAATAGTAATATTTTTATGTATAAAACTAATATCCCTAATGTCACGGGCTACTTCGTAATATAATTTTTCTTCATTTTCACATTATATTATTTTAAGCGTATTAAATATTTTAAATTTTACTTATCGTAAATTAATAAAAACACGTTCAACTATAAATATTGTGCCTATGTCTTATTTCTTATAAATGACTACTCACAAAAAAAAAAGTTTTTTTATTACTCTTCTACACAAACTGTTTTTTTGCGAATGGATTGGTGAAAAGGCGGTTCAGAAGCGGTATGTTTTGGATTCGCAAATAGCGAATTCGTTTATTTGCTTAAAAGGTATATAGAAATATGAAGAATAAAAAGCTTGATTTTCATTACCATGAAGTGATTTTCATTACCATGAAGTTGCAGAAAAATAAAACGAGACAGATAAAAAAAACATATGTAAGACAAAAAGAGACAACTCTAGTTGGTGTCAAAATATTTATAGCACATGTTATGGTAAAGATTTTCTTGTTTTTTCTATTTAAAAAAAAAAATTGTAATAAATTTCTATATTATAATTAAATTTTACCCTTATATTCAATTTTCTCGTTTTTTTCAAAAATTTCTCCATTTTTTTTAAACAATTTTCTCCGGTTATTTTTTTTTAGAATATTCAATACATTCAATGACAATGATATTAATTTTTTTTTCAAAAAAAAACAAAAAATAAGAGTTATTTTTGACATTATGTAAAGGATGACCAACTATTTTTAAAAGAAAACTCAACTCCAAATTTTACTCATATAAAAAAAACAACCTTATTTAAATTTATTTAAATACGTATCATTTAAAATATTATCACGTCTGATCAGCTTGAGTTTATGGAATCGAATGACCATTTATTATAACCGATCTTGTTAATTACTTTTAATTTCGTTTCTGTTAGAATTCTTTTGTAAAAGACATTCTTTACAAATATAAAATAGCGTTTGTATTATATAAATAAAAATTAATCGAAAACAGGGTGACTACTGTTTTGTTAACAAATATGAACATATTAATTTATATATCAATATAAAATTTATATATCAATATAAAAAAAATTTCTTTTGTAAAAGACATTCTTTACAAATATAAAATAGCGTTTGTATTATATAAATAAAAATTAATCGAAAACAGGGTGACTACTGTTTTGTTAACAAATATGAACATATTAATTTATATATCAATATAAAATTTCCTAATGGTATGTCGAAATTCTTTAATAAGTTTTTCTTTCAATTCACACCAGGACTTTGAACTTATGCTTCGGAGAAAAATTTTAGCGGTACCAGACATCAATCGTTTTGCATATAAAAGCGTGTTTTTTCATCCCAATACATTACATCGGCGCTTTCATCAAAATGTTGCATCCATTTGTCGATAGATAAATAATCATCACCGCTAAAACGTGGTAATGAATTTTCCACGTCACCAAAATTTGCAATCGTTCGTATTGAATTTTCACTTCCCGTTAACTCTGCTAACCCTTTTTTTAATTCGGATATCTCACCCTTTTTTGCAATTTCACGTAAATTATTTAATTCATCATTTAAACAATCGTTGTTATCAGACACTGTTTGATTTACTTCAGATTCATTATCATTATCACTTGAAAGATTAACACTTAGTTCATCTAGACTTAAATTGTTCCATGCTTCTTCTAACCTTAATTTTAAGCATGATTTTAAGCCTGCTGTAAAAAGCCCTAACTTCTGCAACTTAATTTTCAATTGTGGAACCGTAGCATCCGACAAAAACTTATTTGCCACGTTCTTTATGTCTCCCATTTTAAATATTTTAATAGCAAATTCCCTAATTTTCTTTTACTTTTACTAAATTTTCTTCAAACTTCGATCCCACTTCTGAGGTTATAAAGGATGACCAACTATTTTTAAAAGAAAACTCAACTCCAAATTTTACTCATATAAAAAAAACAACTTTATTTAAATTTATTTAAATACGTATCATTTCAAATATTATCACGTCTGATCAGCTTGAGTTTATGGAATCGAATGACCATTTATTATAACCGATCTTGTTAATTACTTTTAATTTCGTTTCTGTTAGAATTCTTTTGTAAAAGACATTCTTTACAAATATAAAATAGCGTTTGTATTATATAAATAAAAATTAATCGAAAACAGGGTGACTACTGTTTTGTTAACAAATATGAACATATTAATTTACATATCAATATAAAATTTCTTACAATTAATACCTTTTTTATTTGAAATTCACATCTGTTTATAGCAAAAGATGAAACGGACATATTTTACTATAAAAAGACGCCAATGTCAAAATATTTGCTATAAAAGGATGCCAATGTCAAAATATTTACTATAAAAAGACGTGAATGTAAAATTTTGCAGATGTGTTTCTCTCTCTATTAAACAACAGAAAAATATGAATTTTGTATCTCGGTCTGGTCGACATCTGCAAATTCATGGTAATGAAACTTAATGGTAATGAAAATCAGCCTTAAATTTAAAAAAAATTAAGCCTGTCCGGTACCGAGCATGATTTAGCTAATAAATTGAGTTGGTGAATTGATTTCACTTTACTCACGCACTCACTTGAACAATAAGCGATTTAGCTAAAAAAAGGTGAGTTCAACTAACTTCAAAAAAATTTCGAAATCATTTTGAAGTGAAAGCCAGTACGGAGATGATAGCGTAGCGAAATTTTCATACAAATTTAACATAAATTTCGCTTCTGATTTCGCCATATTGGTACGCAGTTCACCGTGAAATCAGAAACAAAAATGCAGTTTGCCTATATAAATTAATACATGGCGCGCAAATGTCTCCACATATCATTTCGCGCGAAATAATGTCTTGAACATTATATTTCATGACAGAATTTTGACATTTGTTTATAATTAAAAAAAATTTAATAGGTAAGTAAAAAACTTAAGTTGAATTTTTTTTTTACAAAAAAATATCGATTTTTTACAATATAAAATGCTCAGTATAAAAATAAATACAGTATAATAATTAACGTCCAATCAATGTAAATGATCAAGAATTTAATATTGATCTTTATATTGAAGAAGATTTATTATGAATGTTTTTTTTATGAGCTAAAAAATTATATCAAAATGTTATTTTTTGCACAATTAACTATCAAAATTATAATAAAATTCTGTGTTAAAAAAATATGCTAATAATTATTTTAAGCATTAATTATACTGATAACATACATATTTTTAAATTTATTAATTAATTTATTTTTCTATAATTTAAATTTGATTTTAGATTTAAAAACACATATGAACATAATTAATTAATTTTATTAGTCAAATTCATGTTATAATTCAAAAATATAAGTTTTAATTTTAAATATTGTGCAAACACACTTATTAAATAATTTTCGAAAGGTTATTAACCCTTTATAAATTATTATTATTATTATTAAATGCTATTATTATTATTATTATTTATTTATTTATTTATTTCTTTCTTATTATGCTCAGTACATACAATGTATGTGTTTAGAGCTATAAGAAATGTATAATTTTAGAGTAGTGAGAATATGTACAGAAAAATTTAATTATGAAAATTTAAAGGAAAAATTAAAATTTACTTTACTGCCATAGATTTTCAAGTACTAGGTGAATCCAGGGCCGGCGCTAACCCTTTTTGCGCCCCGTGCACTTTTGAAAAATGCCGCCCTAAAATAACGTTCGGTTGCCGTAAATAATCCGTTTCCACATCACTGGCCATATTTTCATCTGGGATTTTCTTTCTATTGTGCTAAATTTGGTAAAGACATTTAAATAAGTGGTCTGGATGAAATGATGAATTGCCATATTTTCATCTGGGATTTTCTCTGGTACCTCTGCATGGATTGCGCTGATAATAGATAAACACGTTCATTATAGTGTTCTATAGTTAATTATGCTAGTGCTCCTTCAAAAACCCCGCATGACATAAATTTCGCTTCTGATTTCGCCATATTGGTACGCAGTTCACCGTGAAATCAGAAACAAAAATGCAGTTTGCCTATATAAATTAATACATGGCGCGCAAATGTCTCCACATATCATTCCGCGCGAAATAATGTCCTGAACATTATATTTCACGAGAGAATTTTGACATTTGTTTATAATTAAAAAAAATTTAATAGGTAAGTAAAAAACTTAAGTTGAATTTTTTTTTTACAAAAAAATATCGATTTTTTACAATATAAAATGTTCAGTATAAAAATAAATACAGTATAATAATTAACGTCCAATCAATGTAAATGATCAAGAATTTAATATTGATGTTTATATTGAAGAATATTTATTATGAATGTTTGTTTTTATGAGCTAAAAAATTATATCAAAATGTTATTTTTTGCACAATTAACTATCAAAATTATAATAAAATTCTGTGTTAAAAAAATATGCTAATAATTATTTTAAGCATTAATTATACTGATAACATACATATTTTTAAATTTATTAATTAATTTATTTTTCTATAATTTAAATTTGATTTTAGATTTAAAAACACATATGAACATAATTAATTAATTTTATTAGTCAAATTTATGTTATAATTCAAAAATATAAGTTTTAATTTTAAATATTGTGCAAACATCCTATTAAATAATTTTCGAAAGGTTATTAACCCTTTATAAATTATTATTATTATTATTAAATGCTGTTATTATTATTATTATTTATTTATTTATTTATTTCTTATTATGCTCAGTACATACAATGTATAAGTTTAGAGCTATAAGAAATGTATAATTTTAGAGTAGTGAGAATATGTACAGAAAAATTTAATTATGAAAATTTAAAGGAAAAATTAAAATTTACTTTACTGCCATAGATTTTCAAGTACTAGGAGTATCCAGGGCCGGCGCTAACCCTTTTTGCGCCCCGTGTACTTTTGAAAAATGCCGCCCTAAAACAACGTTCGGTTGCCGTAAATAATCCGTTTCCACATCACTGGCCATATTTTCATCTGGGATTTTCTTTCTATTGTGCTAAATTTGGTAAAGACATTTAAATAAGTGGTCTGGATGAAATGATGAATTGCCAAATTTTCATCTGGGATTTTCTCTGGTACCTCTGCATGGATTGCGCTGATAATAGATAAACACGTTCATTATAGTGTTCTATAGTTAATTATGCTAGTGCTCCTTCAAAAACCCCGCATGAACAGTATTTTTAATCTGTTCATCTAAAAATATCGAAATCGCTAGAAAAATAATTTAATAAATATCGATATCGATACAATAGTATGTTATGTACTAGAAAAAATAAGAGTGCGATACAAATACAAAACGAGGTTTGAATGGATATCGATATTATTGTTCTACCGATTTCAAAAGTTTTAGATGAACAGACTAAAAATACTGTTCATGCGGGGTTTTTTTTCATATAAGAAACGGATCGTTACTTGAAAATTAAAAATGAAAAAAAAAAATTATTTCTGATGGATTTTGGCGCCCTCAAGATTTCTTAAATTTTAGCGCCCCGTCAAGCTGTTCATACTGTTCTATGGGAGCGCCGGCCCTGGGTGAATCATATTATCACAAAATTTATGAATTATTTCTTTTTCTATTGATTTATAAAAAACAGCTATTTTTATCTTTTGATTTAAATATATTTGAAATACTATTGTAAAAGTTTACATAATTACATACTAAATCTTTTGTTCTAAAGCTTGAAAAAATTGATGTATTGTTTCTAATTTCGTTTCTGTATCTCGTTCTGTGGTTGTGAAATTCATTATTTGTTGTTAATTGTGTATTTGATTGTATATATTCATTTTTACCATTGTGTATTAGTGTAACTGCTGTACATTATTTGCTGATTTTATAGGTAATATTTTCGTAACTTGGTGTACTCTGAGTGTTGATTCATATGTCATATCTGTTAAAATTGAATAGATTTTTTATGGCTTTATTTTGTATGACTTGTATCTGATCCATTTTATATTGAAAAGTTAGGCCATAAATTGTAACATAAAAATCAGTAATATATTATTTTATTTTATTTACTTATTGGTTTGTCAACAAAGTAACATAGTGTAACAGGATGAGTAAAATTTTTGTGTAAACCAAAATAATTTTACCATCTGTTAACTTGAAGATAAGTCGGAGGAGGTAGCTTCGGAGTTTAGTAAAGTGGGCACCAGGTCTAGGGTGACCAACCGCGTATCACAAAAAAAACGCTAAACAAAAATTTCTAGTACTAGAACTCCTTGGATCACTGGGAGTTCCTTCTGAGTTTTGCCAGCTTTGCTCAGTCTATGGGGCGTGAATCGACCAGTGATCCAAACGGCAATCAATACAACAACGTGATGATACTTCCACAAAAATTTTCCAACAAGAGAAAATTTTTAACAATTTTTAAGAAGTATCACCATAAGTAAGGGAACAAGAAAGCGACAGAAATGCAGGCCATCCATTCTGAGGAATTTTGGAAAATCAGACAATCATTTTACTTAAAAAAAACTCAACGGAGCAGCAACAACAACCCAGCGAGGCCAACACAACTCTCTTTCAAAGTTGTTTTTAAAAAAAAAAAAATTATTTTAAAAAACACAACACTTTTTTCTATTAAACATGTGGTTGTTTTTATTAAAAAGAAAATAAAAAAAAATATATTGATATGTAATTAATATTAAAAATGTGGTGTCCGCACTAAATTTTATAAAAATTAATGTGCTTTTAAGTTTACACTACTTATTACAATAAAAAAATAAATCACTAACAAAACAAAAAAATATTTTACTCTACTCTACTTTACAAAACAAAAAGTAATTTAACAAAAAAAAACTAGCAAAAGTAACTAATAAAAAAATCGTACACCACTAATAAATAATAATTAATAAAACGAATCTCACAGTACCTGGGTAAACTACTTCCTGCTCCGGACATGTCAGGACGGGAACCAGCAACCTGTACCTACAATTTCTAAGAATTTTTACAAAAAAAAACAAAAAAAAAAATTTATAATAATGATGATAAACGCTGTTGCCGCTGCTCTGCCTCGACGTTAATGTGCCAATAGAATTTTTTTTCTTGGTTGTCTTTTTCTGGATCGGGGCAGTGTAGTACACTGCTCGGATGTTATGATTATAAATTTCTCAAATATTGCGGATTTTGCAAAAAAAAATACTTGGAAATTTTTTTTTTCTTATTAATTTGTTTTTGTTTTTAGCGAAATATCTTTTTCTTTTAATTTTCTCTGTCGAACTTAATTAATATTTTTTTTTCTGCGGTCTCGGGGCCCGGAAAATTTGGGTTCTTATTTTTTTTCACTTAATTTTTTTCTTTTTAAAATATTTATTTTACATTATTATTATAAAAAGGAGTTTCTTAATTTTTTTCCATAATTTTCCGACCATCACCAATTTATTTTTCCTTCCTCCGTTAATATGATTTTTTTTATTATTAATAATATCACCACAATAAAGATTTTTTTCTAGCTTATTTTTATTTTTTTTTTAACTGATTTACAATCCCAATTTTTTTCCCCGCAATTTTTCAAATATAAACTAAAAAAAATTCAAAAAATATCTCAACAAATATGTACCGTCCGCCGTCCGCTATGGACCGTCCACTTCCAAATTTTTTTCCGGCCCCCCGGAATGCGATATTGCGATATTTTGGAAAAGCATGCGATATTTTGGAAAACCAAAAAGCTCTTCAACCAAATAAAATAGCTGTTTTTTGGTAACCAAATTAAGTTTTTTTGGAAGTGTCAAGAAGACACTAACTAATTAAAATAAAGTTTACTTGGAGGTGTCGAATAGACACCAATTAAATTAATTAATAAGTTTTTTCGGGTGTCAAGTAGACACCAATTAAATTAAAATTAAGTAATAACGTTTAACTTGAAACAGAAAAAAGATTCTGTAAAATATAATAATTATTTTTATAAATACAAATTTTAAGAATTTAAAAAGTAAAATTATTAAAGTGTTCAGTAAAGTTAACCCAAATTAAATAGAAAAGCTAAATTTAATTCACATAAACTACAGTTAATAATTATATATTTTAATAAGGTAACTTTTATAACATTGGCGCTGCGGACAGGATAGGAACTACGTTTCCTATCCAAAAAAAACTTGTGTGCGGTAAAACGTTTCGATTTTTTATAAAAAAACTACACAAAAATTAAATTGTTTTTTGTTAAAAAAATATACATTTTAAATACTAAAAGTGAAATAATAAAAAAAAAAATCAGATCAAATAACAACAGCGCAAACAACAGTAGCAGTATCAACAAACAACAGTAGCAGTATCAACAAACAACAGTAGCAGTATCAACAAACAATAGTAGCAGTATCAACGAAGGCAGTGAAAAAAAAAAAAAAACAACAGAAGAATAAAATCAACAAATTTACTATGTAAGTCAAAAAATCTTAAGGAAAATTATTATATTTATTAATAAAAAATACGATAAACAAACCCCGGGTTTGTCAAAAGCACATTTCCTCAAAATCGCCTCATGTAGAACTATGAGCTATTCTAAAACAATGGGAATTCCTATACGTGTATAGTATTTTTTAGTAGTATTTTCAATGTAAAGGAGAGATAAAAAATGATATGGTAAATATAGCTAAAAAATGCGTCCCTGTTCGATTTTATTAATTTTTTTTTCTTCCAAGGTTATTATTCCAGCAAAATATATATAAACTTATCATTTAAGTTTTCTGTAATTTTGCTTTTAATTGAATATAATGTGATATGAAATAATAACCAATATACTATTTATATAGCTCCTAAAAATATGCAAAATATTCGTTTTTTGCAAAATTTTCTATGATTATGCAGTTTGATTAATTATAAGTGTGAGGCAAATGATTATAATTTATTAATTAATGCACTTTAAAGAAATATGATTCTCGAAAGTTTTCTCATTATTTGTTTTTAAAAATATTGCGCGGTATAATTATACATACAAGTAAATTAAAAATGTAATTTTTTGAATTTCGAAGGGACACAACGGAAAGGGGAGGGGAGATACGGATGCAATTTCTTCAGAGACTGTAATTATTTTTTAGATATCTCTTTGGTACATAAATTTCAGTTTTCCATAATAAGCAGTTTGGGAAATACAGGGTGTTAAATAAACTAAAAAAAGCTGTATGAAGATAACGGTATTTTTATACATCAAAGAATTCAATTTTAAAAAAATTGTTAATTTCGCAATTAAGATAAAAGATTTTCCTATCTTATAGCTTTTACAGACCTCAAAAATTTTTATTGGTTTAAAAGTTATTAGATGTTCAATATAAGCCATTTTCGAACTTGGAGGGGGAATAACTCAGAGGGGAAAAGAGATAGAAGAAAATTTTGTTTTACTGGACCTATTATTTTATTACTATCTATCTATGGTCAAAATTTTAATACTCTATCTTAATAGATGTAGAAGTTTGTGTAAACGGACGGACGGACAGACAGACGGACAGACGGACAGACAGAGTGAAACTAATATACACATTTCTTCCAATTTGGTTGGAAATGTGCTAAAAAGAAGGAAGTTTTTAAAATCATAGAAAATTTTTTTTTCAAATTAAATTTCTAAAAATTCAAATTGATTGTTTAATTAGTTATCAAAAAAAAAATAAAAAAAAATCGAATTCAAAATGTATCAAATTAAATGTTAAATAATTATCAAAAAAAATTTTTTTCCAAATTTTGTTCAAAAAAGTTATACAAAAAATCAAATTCCTATATACGGCATATAAATATAAAAAAAAGGTCATATTTTTTTCCAACAAAACTTGTAAACAAAGTTTTATGGATATATATGGATATATATAAATTGTATATAATTTTTTTTTAAACAAATTTCCTAACCTTTCCCAATAGTTACCCTAAGTTACCCTAATTATACAAATATAATAAATATTATAAATAAATGCATATCAACAAAGCACACATTAATACATATGGTGCAATTATATAAGTTCTTTTTACTATAAGTCGACCATATATACATATGTATATACATATTTCTTTTTTGTTGCATTATAATAATTGTGCGTTTTCAGCAATTATATAAAGTTCTTTTTTTTCTCTGTTGCCTAAATTTTTATTAGCATTAAAATGTGTATAAAAAAAAAATAAGGTAATAAAAACAATTAAAAGCAGTATGTGTTAAATTTAATTACAAAAATACTAGGGTTCGTTGATGTTATACTAAAACTGTGTAAAGAAAATGCAAATGCACAGTTTGTATTAAGTTAACACATGGCTGTATAAAATCAAGTAACCTGGTATAAAGTTTTTTTTCTATGTAATAATAAAAAATTGGGATATAAATTTTCTTTGTTACCCAATATTTTTCTTTTCACCCTATATAACTTTAAAATTTTTTTTTGTCCTCTTATGAGAAAATAATATATATACATACATACTTATAATTAAAATTTAGCGAATTTTCTTTGTTGAAAATAAATAATTTCGTAATTTTTTGTTTTTAAAATTTATAATGAAGGTAATTAACCGCAATTTCAATTTACCATTGCAAAATAAAGTCAACCAAAATATATTTTTTTTCAATTAAACTTACTTGACAAAATATTTTATAATCATTGCATACCTTTAGGAGATAAATAAAACATTTTTGGGTATTTTTTTAAAAAAAGTGAACTTTTAGAAGTACATATAATAATAAAGTTTTTAAAAAAAAATTTATATATATTCAATTGTCTTAATTTGGATTGGTTTTTATAATTAAAAAAAAAAAAAAATATGTATTAATAAAATTTTATAGCATATATTCAGGAATAAAAATAAAATAAATAAAAATGAGTATTTTATTTTAAATAATTTTATTAAATTGGAATGATTTTCGTTAAATAAGATAAAATTTAAATTAAAAATAATTTTTAGGAAAAATACAAACACAATTTTTCGAGCTTAAAATTTTTTTTCAGAATAAAAAATTCGACCCCTAAAAAATAAGTATACAAATTTTTTTTTCACTTTTTACTGAAATTTAATAAAATTATGACCCCTAAATCGAAATATATATAAAAAAGGGCATATATACATTGTTGTTGTTGTAATTTTTTTAATAAGGAAACTAATGTCGCAAAAATCAAAAACCCCAACTTTAGCGCAATCTATTTTAAAATTTTCGAAACGAATTTCTACTTTTTCATTTCTAAATTCAAGTCCACAATTTGAAGATTCGGACGAAAAAACTAAAACAAACATCGAAAATATAGAAGAAGAACCAAATTTAGAAGTTTTAAATAAAAACAATTTTTCTGATTTTTTACACCAAGTGCAGGAAGATAGAGTGTCGGAAAACAGGAAAAGCTTTAGAACATTAAGATCAGGGGCAAAATATAATAGGATTGGTCCGATAAGAAAACCTAAAAAAGCAAGAAAAAATAAAATTATTACTAAAACGGAAAGAAGAAGTTTAAATATTAAAAAATCCGACAAAATGAATCCAGTAAATGACCCTCATTTCTTTAGCAACAGAACAATGAATAGGCCAGGACCGTCAGGGTTAAATTCGACCCCTATTCCGCCTCCACCACCACGTCAGTTACCCGTACAACATGAGTACAACGTGGAAAATTTCACGAATGACAACTCTTACCATTTGGAACCAACGCTCTTGCCGGTTGAAAAAATTATTAAGACATTTTTGGTACACGTTCCAAC
Source organism: Empis stercorea (assembly GCA_949752835.1). NCBI lineage: Eukaryota > Metazoa > Arthropoda > Insecta > Diptera > Empididae > Empis > Empis stercorea. The sequence continues at coordinate 38,446,990 of OX457085.1, read as the reverse complement.
ATTTTCAGGTGTAGGGTTGGACATTGAAAACGAACTAAACAATTTTCTGGAGTTGGCTCACCAATCATACGAGTTAACGAGGGATGAGCAAAAAGGCATACTTTTACGGATTTTAATTACCAGTAAATTAACAGGTGCGGCCAACGATCTCTTTAGATATGCCAACGTCGAAAATTTTGCACAATATACAAGGATATTTTTTTTTTTTTTTTTGTTTAGGGGGTCGGGGTGGGGATACTACAGGGTAGGCATTTGTATCCTAGGGTATAAATGTTGCAACTGTAGAAGTTCCTAGCCAAATGCCTGCATTACCTCCTCGTGGTGGCCCCTGGAACTGTGTACATATTAAACATGCACACAGACCGAATATGCAGTGTGCGACCTAATGTCAGTGATGGTGTGAGCGCCGTGCCGAGGACTGAAAGGCTGGGGGTCAAACCAGTCGCTAACGAGCTCCCTCCGATGCCCAGGCAAGGTCGGTTGTATTCAGTGCCTTATCATGGTAACTCGGCTCTGCCATGATGGACTCTCATTTCCGGACAAACTCGTGGGAACAGCAATGAAGAAACTTAATAAAAAACAAAAACAACAACAACAACAACAACTAAAACCAAATCCAAATATAGGTTCATCCTCGGAGGATGAACTCCTAGCCTCCAGCCAGGAGACTATTAAGGGTGACACGGTAAGTGACAGTACCAGCTACGGTACTCCAGCTTCGGACGTCACCGATAGTACCAGCCATAGTACACCAATAACAACCAAACCTGTAGGTGTAGCAAGTACCAGTCATAGTACTACTACACTTACAAGCACAGATGGTACCAAGCCTGGTACTACTAAGAAATATAGAAGTGCTGGTACCCTCCTCAAACGTGAGTATTCCAAGGCAAAGTTTATTTTGAGCAAGATTGCCCGAAATGAAGCTGAGGGGAATACTCACGAAAACGATGCAGAGGATAAGCTAAAATACACTCAGATTCTGCAACGATTTGAGACACAGATCGCAAAATCTGAAGTTCGGCCTGCTAACAAAAGAAATAGGTCTCAAGATGAGTCCTTAGCAGGTGCACGTATCAAGGTCGCCAAGATGGAGACCTGTGCCAAATCGAAGATGACAGCGAAAAAGCTAAGCGACATCGTCAGATGCCACTTGAATGTAGCTGTCATCAACGATAAGGATCCCAACTAAAAAGTTTCATCCAAGCTCTGGATGGAAATTGAGGCAAAACTGTCAGAGATGGTTATGGATCATTTACTTGGAAGCACTGGTGGGCCTATCCCGGGGTTCGATTCGTCCGAGGTAGTCAGGGGCTACCGGGTGGTCAAGTGTGTCGATCAGTTTTCTCTGGATTTTCTTAGCAGCAGTGTCGCTAAGATTAGCGATGCCTGGGAGGATGCCAAGATTGGTCTAATCCCAGCTAAGGAGATTCCGAGGAGACCTAGAGCGCGCATTTGGCTGCCTAGGATGCAAATTGAGGGGGAGAAGCTTCTCCGGTGCTTGCAATTACACAATCCAGATGTCCCGATGGACAACTGGATGGTTATAAAAAAGAAGGGGGATACTACGGAACTGCAGCAAGGCAGTTTGTCCTACCTCCTTTTGATTAACGAGGAAAGCCTGGTGCCCCTCGCGAAGCTTGAGAACAAGCTTCGTTTCGGTATCCGTCAAACGAAACTGAAGATATTCCAGGCGAATAGTGACGAGCTTGACGAGTTAGATGAGGCAAGCGACTTGCTGGAAGAGATGTCTCTAGCCAAAGAGACGGGGGTAGGTAGCTTGCCAGATGATACAGGTTGTCCAGGTTAATCTCCAGCATTCGAGATTCGCCTCGGATAACCTGATGATCTTCCTAAGGGAGGAAGACATCGACATAGCCCTAATTCAGGAACCCTGGATCAACACCTCCAGAATAAGAGGTCTGAATCACAGAGACTATAACTTATTCTACAAGCTTGTAGATGGTACCAATGGTAAGCCACGAACGTGTATTCTAGTTAGAAAACACATAATTGCACATTTTTGTTCTAATTTTAGCTATGAAGACATTACCGTGGTGAAGGTCGAGCAGAATGATGGCAAAGAATTATATATCAGCTCGGTATATATGCCTCATGACGAAACCACCCCGACAACCAATCTACAGCAGATAGTCCTAGCCACTGGAAGTAACCTGCTTATTAGTTGTGATGCAAACGCCAGGCATACCCTGTGGGGTAGCTCGGAAACAAATGAGAGAGGTGAGTCACTTTTTGATTTTATTTTAAATTCTAATTTAATGGTGTGTAATAGAGGCAGCACACCAACATTCACTTTTCCGAGCTCGGAAAGATTCCCTGGCTGGGAAGACGTGATTGATATTACCCTAATTAGCAACAATAATTCCCTGAAAGTAGAAAACTGGAGAGTATCAGAGAAAAGATCTTTCTCAGATCACAAGTGGATACTGTTCAATGTTAATGTAAACCCTGAAAGCCCAAAACCGTATAGAAACCCCAAAAACACAGACTGGTCCAAGTTTAGATCGGTGTTAAAAGGGAAGTTATCAGCCATAGATAACCAATCAGAAATAACGACCATTAATTCCCTAGAGGAAATGACGGACAAATTTACCAAGGCATGTCTGATCAAGCGTAGTAAAAAATCTTTCCCTCCGTGGTGGGATGACAATTTAACTAAGTTACGAAAGGTGACTAGAGAAACCTACAACGTCTGCTACAGGCAGGGTACATGGCAACTCTACAAGGACCGTCTTCGTGAGTACAAAAAAGCAATTAACGAGGCAAAAAAAGGAATTGGCAAGAGTATTGCGAATCCATTGAAAGTACTAGGGATTCTGCCAGACTAAGTAGAATCCTAAGCAAAGAACATTCCAATCCGTCCTTCCTCAAGAGTGCGGAGGGTAGTTGGACAGAATCATCTGCAGAGACTCTGCAGCGGTTAGTAGACACACATTTCCCAGGCTGCACGGTGAAAGCTGAAGATGTAGCCCAGACAGGCGACTTAGGAAATACTGAGCCACAACGAGAGTGGCTAAACTCACTTATAACGGGAAAGAAAATTGCCTGGGCAATTGATAATTTCTCCCCCTATAAATTCTCTGGACCTGATGGAATCTTTCCAAAGATGCTACAGGAATCCATACAGCTAGTTATCCCTTGGATGATAAAACTTTTCAAGGGCAGCCTCAGACTCGGCCACATACCACAGTGGTGGAGGCGAGTCAAGGTTGTCTTCATACCAAAAGCGGGAAAAAGAGGACACGAAATGGCCAAATACTTCAGGCCAATTAGTCTCTCATCCTTCATGCTAAAAACCCTTGAGCGCATCCTTGACAAGGAGTTGAGAAGCGTTTTAGAAAGAACCCCATTGTGCAAATTCCAACATGCCTACTGCAAAGGTAAGTTTACTGAGACTGCACTGAACGAAGTTGTGCAAACGGTAGAAAAATCCATCCAGTATAAAGAATATACCCTAGCCATCTTCTTAGATATAGAAGGCGCTTTTAATAATATCCACGTGTCCGCTGTCCTAGAGTCTCTGGTGGAACTGGAGGTAGCAGTTCCACTTAGACGATGGATAGCCAACATGCTTCATACGCGGGAGGTGCAAGCAGACCTCGGTAACTCTCACATTACTAGGTATGTTAATAGAGGTACGCCACAGGGGGGTGTGCTGTCTTCACTATTATGGCTCCTTGTAATGAACAAAATCTTATCAAAACTTCAAGAGGAAGGAATAATGGCCGTCGCTTATGCGGACGACCTTGTAATACTGGTTTCTGGCAAATTCCTTAATATAATTAGCGGAATTATGGAACAAGCCTTACGTATGGTTAGCAACTGGGCCCGCAGCTGTGGTCTGAATGCCAACCCTAGCAAAACCGAAATGATGCTATTCACCACAAAAACCAAAATACCTGTTTTCTCGACCAAAATTGGACGGTATAACACTGAATCTATCCTCCAAAGTCAAATACTTGGGGTTGATTTTTGACCCGAAGTTGAACTGGAGGTGGAATATAGAGGAGAGAGTACACGGCTTTGTACTCTTGCAAAAAAATGCTCGGAAAAAGTTGGGGATTAAAAACTCGTATGGTTTTATGGTTGTACACTGCTATAGTGAGACCTATCCTCACCTATGGTTCAATAGTATGGTGGCCTGCCCTAGATAGGGATTATGTCCGTACCATGCTAGGTAGGGTGCAGAGAAGTGCATGTATTTGCATCACAGGTGCGTTATGGACAACGCCGGGGGATGCCCTGAATACAATTCTCCACCTTCTCCCAACTGATCTCCACACCAAATACTTAGCCTCATGCAGCGCGCTCAGACTCAGAGAAAGTGGGTACTGGCGTGACAAACCTTACGGACATAGCCGTATTCTTAGCTCGTTAGCTAGAGAACTGCTCCCCTTGTCCACGGACTATTCCATCCCCCAGTTAATACTTAATAAGAACTTCAAGGTTAAGATACCGACTCGCAGTGATTGGAAGGTAGCAGGCCTTCTGAATGGGTTCGACTCAGTACTGTTCACAGGATATTTTAAGAAACCGTTTCATAGAAAGTAAAGATATGGCTACTTTAGCCTCGGAAATTATGGGTATGTACCATTATGAAACGGAAACTGTAGAACATCTTGGAGAACGAATATCCGAAAAATTGGCCGCGTATCGGAACAGGGTAAATGAGAGATATAACAACGAGGGACGAGCATTGATAAACGAGATGGAGATCACAGCAAAGAGAGTGTTTTTGGGAGGACTGCGATCAGCAGAGTTAAAACAATATCTATTATTTAAAAATCCGGAAAATCTATTTCTATTATTTATCTATTATTTAAAAATCCGGAGTCTCTATAGGAGCAGCTCGACAATATCTGAATGAAACTCGAAATTTAGGCAGCATTGGAAGTTCTAATACATCAAGCAACAATCAAGCAGTCGTAGGGGATCAACCAACAGCATAATAATAACGTGCGCTGGGAGTAGAAATCTAAATAATAACAACAACAACAATTTTAGTAATAATGATAAACAACTTTCTAATAATAATAATAATAATAATTTTAATAACAATAAGACCCCGTTCAATTATTACAATAAGACCCCTAATAGATTGAACAATAATAATGGTAGTATGTTTAACGGAAATAACTATCAATCCAATTATAATAGTAATAATAATAATCATAATAATATTAGGAATACAAATATTGCTAACAGAGGACCAAATTCAAATCCTCTTATAAAATGTTTTAAATGTGGTAAACCAGGCCACATAAGTAGAAATTGCACGATGCAATTTCGCTCACATAATGAAATAAAACGTTGTAACAACTGCGGAATTAACGGACACGAATCCGCTAATTGTTTAAAACCACGTGCAGGGAATAACGGCGCAAGCCCACAAAGAGTTTTAACAGTAACCAACACGGAAACCACTTGCGAATGGTGTGCAAGGGAAGGCCATAAAATATTAAATTGTGAAGCACGTCAATCCTACGAATCTGGAATGGCGTTAGTTTCGGGAAACGAGAATGGAGTGAACTAAAAAAGCCCAGCTGATTCCATACGGAGGGCCCAACAACCACCTTACAGGAGCTCATAGTTCAATTGGCTTTAGATATAGCCAAAACAGACAAAGTAAAGTTATTAGTAGACACAGGAGCTCAGGTTAGTTTAATAAAAAAATCAACGTTGAAAAAAGGAACACAAATATGTAAAGATAATAAGGTACAAATAAGTTCAATAAACAATGTGAGCTCCACTTTAGGTTCCTGTGAGGGTAAATTTTTATTAGGGCAAAATTTTAAATGCGATTTCCAAGTTATAGATAATGATATTAAGTTACCAGTTGATGGTATTTTAGGGAACAATTTTTTGTCCCCTAATTGTAATATTTTAGGACCCCAAAAGCAATTACAATTTCCAAAAACAAAAACAAATAATTCAGAGTTTTATATTCCATTTTCACAAACACAAAATGAAAAAATAAATATGCATTGTATTAAAGATTAAAATAAATTAAACGCGGTGAAGATACAGCAATTACGAGAAATTTATGAAAAAGTACAGGAGAGTTTTAAGGTAAATAATGAAGTTATGGAAGTAAAAGAGAATAAAGAAGTTATAGTAGAAACTAAGGAGTTATTAAATGAAAATAGTAGTGAATTAAAGGAGGAGAAAATAGGAGAGGAGGCTATTATTGTAGTTAATGCGGAAGTTATGGAAGTAAATGACATAGTTAGTAATGAGAAATATAATAATAATTATGACATAAAAGGAGAGAAAATGGTAAATAACGAAAAAATTAATGAAGAATTAGTAATAGAAGATGAAGTGATTGATTTAAATAAAAGTGTTATAGAAGAAGAAATTAAAACGGAGGATAAAATTGAAGAAGTACCAACGGACAAATATAAATTTGAATCTAATAATGTAAAATGTGAAAATACGGGAAACAATGGAATAACAAAATCATCTAAAATTATAATACCGGCACGCATCGAAAAAGTAATTAGTCTCCCTACAACGGAGGAGGGAGAATTCTGTTGTGAAGCGCAACAAATAAAACCAGGCGTGTTTTTAGGAAATTGTTTGGTAAAAAGTAAAAATAATACTGTAACTGTTTGTGTAGTTAACGTAAACACCGAAATTGTAGAAATTGAAAACATAAATTAAAGTTGACCCCTATTCAAAATTTTGATATAAAACCCCTAAAAAATGACCCCCAAAACATACCAAAAATAAAAGAAAGAGTTAATTTTAATTTAAAAAAACGAAAGAAAACCATTAGTTTTGGTTTATAAAAATGACTTAAAAGAATTTAAAAAAAATAAAAATATATATATATATAGAGCTCCACAAAAAAAAAGGATCCCTACACAAAATTCATATAAAAAAAAAACCGATTATTTTTAATTTTTCGTATCTTAAATTCACAAGTTTTAATTTTTTTGAATGTTTTTATAAAAAAACAATTTCTAAAAATAATAACTTTTTAGTTTATTAAACTCACTAGTTTTTAATTTAAAAATATATTTTAAATATTACCTATTAATTTCCCACTAAAATTACCTTTGTCCAATAATCTAAATAAAAACCTTAATTTCAATTTCCCTACATAATAAAATTACAAAATATTCAAAAACCTGATAAAAAAATTTATATACAAAATAAAAATTAAGCTAAAATATTTAAAAAAAAAGGAATTTGTTTTTTAATATATATAAAATAAATATTACAAATTAAAATAAAATTTAACAAAGAGAATTTGATTTTTTTCACAAATAAATTATTATTTAAATAAATATATAAATAAAAATAAAAAAAAAAAATTATAAATAAATATTAAAATTAAAATAAAATAAGTTTCAATTTATTATTCTTATTATATATAGTAAATATATAAATAATAAAATAAATACAAAATACTAATAAAATACAATATATTAAACTATTTATAAACAAATATATACATATATTATTATACATACAAAAAATTTTTTTTTTAAATATTCTAAAAATATATATTATCTTATACATTTATATATATAAAAATACCTAAATAAAAATTGTTTTTGTACAATTAAGTAAAAATTAAGTAAAAATGTTTTTTTACATTAAAATAAAAAAAAAATATTGTAAAATAAAAAAATATATAATCCAAATTAAATTCTTATTTTTAAAAATATAGTGTTCGAAGTAAAAACTTCGATCCCTATATTTTTTCTAAATAGAGAAGATGTTGTGAATTGAAGCACCCAGTACTTCAATTCACAACCAAAAAACAGCTAACTAAATTATTTTGAAATAATATAAAATTATTAATTGAATTTGCTAAATAATTAAAAATTAAACTAGAACATTATTTTGAAGAGCTGATTGGCTAACCAAAATATCGCATGCGATATTTTATCGCATGCGATATTTTGGAAAACCAAAAAGCTCTTCAACCAAATAAAATAGCTGTTTTGGGTAACCAAATTAAGTTTTTTTGGAAGTGTCAAGAAGACACTAACTAATTAAAATAAAGTTTACTTGGAGGTGTCGAATAGACACCAATTAAATTAATTAATAAGTTTTTTCGGAAGTGTCAAGTAGACACCAATTAAATTAAAATTAAGTAATAACGTTTAACTTGAAATAGAAAAAAGATTCTGTAAAATATAATAATTATTTTTATAAATACAAATTTTAAGAATTTATAGTAAAAGTAAAAAGTAAAATTATTAAAGTGTTCAGTAAAGTTAAACCAAATTAAATAGAAAAGCTAAATTTAATTCACATAAACTACAGTTAATAATTATATATTTTAATAAATAATTAAAATTGAAATATTAAAAAGAAAAACTAAATTTTAAAATAAATAAATAAGTAGAACTATTTTTATAACAGAATAAATAAACAAAGGTTAATTAAATAAGTAAATAAAGTGTTTTTATTTGAAGAAGAAAACAATTATAAAAGGTAACTTTTATAACAACTGGATGAAGTACTAGCCAAGGTAAACAGAAGCGCAAAAGGTATTAGATGGTCTCTTAACAGTCGACTTGAAGATCTTGACTACGCAGATGACATCGTAATGCTAGCCTATACGTACGCCGACATACAAGATAAAATAAATTACCCGGTTAAACATGCTGAAAAAGTTGGCTTAAAAATTAACATTAATAAGACGAAATGCATAAGAATCAACGCGCGAAATACCAGTCGAGTTAGGATTAATGACACATTAATCGAAGATGTCGATGAATTCTGCTACCTCGGCAGCATTATAGCAAAAAATGGGGGCGTAAAATCGGACATCCACAACAGAATTCAGAAAGCAAGGGTGGCATTTAATAGGCTGAGTAGAACCTGGAGATCGACACAAATAACTAGAAAAACCAAGATAAGGCTATTCAACTCCTGTATCAAATCGGTACTTCTATACGGCAGCGAAACCTGGATGTGCAACAAGGATATTGAAAAAAATTCATGTATTTGTCAACAAATCACTGCGTATAATATGCAAAGTGTTCTGGCCACAAACAATTGCAAACATAGATCTATGGCGCATCACAAACCAAAAGCCAATTCTCCAGCAGATACAGAAACGACGCTGGAGATGGATCGGCCACACGCTTAGAAGACCTACAAACTCAATTTCAAGACAAGCACTAGATTGGAACCCACAAGGACAAAGAAGCGTCGGACGTCCAAAAGGTACATGGAGAAGAACGGTGATGGATGAAATAAAGAAAGCTAATATGACAAGTTGGCAAATTAATGTCTGTAACAAGTTGTCAAGAAATAAAGTTCAGTTTAATTATTCAAAGATCGATCTTTTTGTTGAATAAAATTAAATGTGTTGTTATCCTTAATTAATACCACATTTTTGGCATTTTTTGATGTGGTGTGTTGTTAGTTAAGGATAACAACATATATATCCTACCGGCTGCGCCAAAAATTTGTGATATAATAAATAATGTGAGAAATTCATTTCAATTAGTTTTATCGCACAGATATCAAATATAATTATTTAAATAAACGGTATCACACTGGTGTCAAATGCGAATATTTTCGCCACACTTAAATTTTGTGGGAAACGCATAATAAGCAAATAACGCAAACGAATTAATTTTAGCTAACAAATGTACTTCCAAAAAACCAGTCTGTAACGAGTTGTAGAGAAATAAAGTTCAGTTTAATTATTCAAAGATCGGTCTTGTTATTGAATAAAATTAAATGTGTTGTTATCCTTAATTAACCCCACATTTTTGGCGCAGCCGAGGTCAACCTATATAGTTCCCAACTTCTAATTGGAAAACTAATGACAATTTAAACTTAGTTTAAAGTGAAAACAATATAAATAAAATTTGTTGTGTAAATCTAGAAAATTTCGTACAAAAAATTTAGTAAAAGTTATTAGTAAAATAAATTAAAGTTTCTTTTGTTTGTTTCCTAGTATATAGTGTTTTCAAATAATTACTATATAACACTTTTTAACTTAAAGCATATATTAATTAATAATAAAATTTAAAAATAAAAGAACTTATAATAAATAATAGTTAAAAAATAAAAAACACAAAAGAACTAAATTTATTTATTTATTTATTTATTGCAATATACTTATGATATACATTATCAGTTTGCTACTAAATTTATAAAGTTGAGAGATCAGAATCTAGTGCTTTATTCTTTACATCTCAGATATTTATTAATAATTGTATGAGAAGATAGTTTAATTTTATAATAAAATATTGTTAAGGAAAAATTTCAAAACCTTTGACTAAATAAAATAAAACCTAACCCTAACTTAAACTAAAATTTAAAAAAAAAAATTGTTCAAAAAACATATTCAATTAGTATTCAAATAATGAGCTGATTAAATCATGTTCTGAAAATTGACAGTTTTCAATGAATTTTTCTCGCATATTATCACAATATGTTATAAACATATCTATGTTGACTGAGCGATGAAGCAGCTGGGTTGAGAAGTATCTTGGTAGATTCTTCATTAATTTTAATGTTTTATTTTGAGCAATTTGAATTTTGTTTTTGTGCGTTCTTGAAGTGTCAGCCCATACCAGGGCCGGAGCTACCATAGGTGCAGAAGGAACACTTGCACAGGGCGCCAAAATTTAAGGGCGGAATAAATAGATTACATTTTCATAAAATATTAAAAAAAAAATTCAAAAAATATTTTATTTTTTCAAAAATAAATTTTTTTAAAAATTTTATGTATTAAAAAAATAATATAACATAACGAATTTCTTTTTTATATAAATTTCCAGCAAACATTAAATTAAGCTAAATAGTTCATTTAAAAAATCTCATATGCATAAATAATATATATATTTCTTGGGTCAATGAAAAAACTATGCACCACTCAATGTTTGCTATCCATACAAAATAATTATAATTCTTCAAACTAAAAAATAATCTTCTATATGAAAATGGTGCAATATCCAACTGCCGCCCCAATTCAAAGAAAACCGCACCAAATGCCATCAAACTAAAAAAAATTTTTCTATATATTTTTGGTGCAAAATCAAACTTCCGCGCTATGAAATGTTCGATAGCCATACAAAATAATTATATTTCATCAAACTTCAAAATTTTCTTCAATATGAAAATGGTGCAGTTTCAAACTTCTGCTCCATAAAGGAAATATATGTATATATATAGCGAAAAAAGTTACATAGTCATTCGTATAGTATTTATAGATTATAATATTATGGTATGCACAAAGTATATGTATAGTATAGAGAGGACAACGCTTTTTTCAGTTTAGTTAGTTAAGAAATAAAAAGAGTTTAAATAAAAATAAATAAAAGTAAGTCTGTTATAAGGGATTTCTATAAATATTTCATAAATAAAAAGGAAGAAGAATTTGAGCTTTATAAAATATATAATTCCAAATTATCAATTGGCCAAATTTAATTAATTAATAAAACCAAAGTAAATCTTAGTTACCGCAACAATTAATGAAGCTGTAATTGATTGAAATAATTATTTTCAAAGAAAAGTTTTAATTTGTTTTAATTTTTTTAATGTCTGCCATAAAATTTATACCTTTTTCATTTGAGAACGAACCACCTGGAAAATATGCACCCACAATTGTCAATATTTCATTATTACCATAAATATCCATACCAATGGCTTCAATCACAGAAGTATTAAAATTTCTTCTTAATTTATGTTTAATGTGTTTTTTAATAAATATCGCCACGCCACCACCATTTGTTGTTCTATCTAGTCTGTAAATAATATAATCATTATGGGACAGTTTTATGTTATTTTTTAGATGAGTTTCTGTAATAATAGCAATATCGATTTTATTAATTTTCAAATGATTAGAAAATTCTAAGAATTTTGGTTTAATACTTCTTGCGTTCCACAAAAGTAGATTTAAATTGTTTGTATTATTTGTCTGAGTACACATATTTAAGAGCGAGATTTACAATAACTTGAAATTGATCTTCTTGTTGTGTTGTGACCCTTTTTGTATTAATATTCACCTTTATTTTAATTGTTGGTGGCCTGATCGTCTTCTTTTAATCCTTTTCCTGGTTTTACTTCTTCAATGTTTCTATTTTTAAAATAAAACAACTACTTGTTTGTTGACTTTTAAAGTTCTTAATTTATTTCTTTTACTGTAGGCTAAACCTGTTCAGTATAAGACTTCAATATTTGAACTCTCCGAAATACCATTTTTTCGCCGTTTATATATTCTAATATTGCTCCCTCAGCAATATTAGAATGTGCCAATAATAATTGATATATTTTATTAATTAAAGGTAAAGTTGTGCAACCAATAATTCATACATTAATTATGTTACCATTGCCCATTTTGCTGATGACGCATTATACTTTATTATTATTAGTAAAGCTTATGTGCTTTCATTTATTTACTTTAGGTTTATTTACCTTTTTTATTTCTACATTTTATACATAATAACTTAAGTGTGTCATTATGGTTTGTATTATTTGTATACAATAATATTTATAATACGATGACGTATTTTATTATTGTTTTGATTTAAACTTTGATATAGTATAATGCACTGCCGATATAATGCATTTTTAGGCAATAACGACATAAATGTATGAATGTTGTCACCCAACACCTCCCTTTCCCAAGATAAAAAATATCTATATTTATTAAGTTAATGGTATTTCGGAGTTTTCCAATATGAATTTTTCAATTTAGAACATTCTTTATTTAAAAACATTATAAAACGTATAAACAATTTTGATCTTAATCTAGTTAAATTTTTTATATAATTTTCCATTTTCAAACAATTTGATTTTATATAATTTTTTAAAAAACCAATAGTAATATATAATTTAATATTTAAATAATTTTAATTTTCATAATTTTAATATGTTAAGTATTCAATAATTTTTTTTTATATAATGTTATTTCCCAATTTTTATTTAATATTTTATACATGATATATATTTTTTTTTTCTTTTATATAATTTTTCTCAATTTTTCCTTTTCACAATTTTCCAACTTAATTCTAGTTTAAAATATTAAATATTTTTTATTAATTTATTGATTTACAATTTAATCAATTTAATTTTAGGTATACATATTTTTTTTCATTTTTATATTTTAATAGAATATATAATAGTTCTAATTTTTATATATGTATTTTAATACAATTTTTATGGTATAATTTTTATGGTATAATTTCATAATTAGTTTATTCTAAATTTAATAGTTTATTTGTTCAAATTTTTTGTTTTTCATAATAGACAAAAAATTTTTTTATTTATTTTATTATCTTCTTTTTTAATTTTTTCTCCAATTACAAAAAACTATTTTGTAAATTTTACCTAATTTTGCTAAGTGTCTCGCAAAAAAAATTCAATTATACTATTATGTATTTTTGGGATTTAATAATTTTGTAATTGCGTTAATAAAAATCATTCTTTGTGTGGTTTTTTAAGGATAAAGTCTATAATTTGCTTTTTTTTTTTTAATTTCATGTCTTTTCTCTCCAATTTCGCAAAAAAAATCTTTTTTAGATTTAAAATTTTACCTAATGTTTAATTACATTTTCGTAGTATAAGTTTCTAAAAAATCCTATTCTTCTCTCCATTTTGTTTATACCCTTTTTTAGCTTATACTGTTAGTAAAACTCCTAAAAGTATGCTAAATGCTAAAAACTAATTATTAGTAAATTGATTTTTTCTAACCTTTTCCCAAATAATATTTCGCAAAAAAAAAAAATAAAACTAATCTAAATTTAGAAAATGTTGAACATTTTATATTATTGTAAAATCATTAGTTTTGATTTTCTTAATTGAAAATTTTTACTTCTACTTAACTTATGATATATCGTGAAAAATAATTGTTCTATATAATTTGTTTTTTTTTGTATCCTGTTTTTAGGCATATTTACGGAAGTATTTATAGTTCCGTTGTTTTATAACCGGGAACGTACGTACATTAATGTCTTGTATAATTTTTTCATTATTTTCTAAATATTTTTCAAAACATTGCAATGTTTTGGTTTGCAATAATTGTCCTTGTATATTCTCTAGTCTATTAACAATAACCACATTTGCATATACATGAGCCGGTATTTCATGTTCGTTAAAAATTTTATTGGTTTGACCTTCAATTTTCTTATTATTTCCTGATTTTAAATTACTGATTTCAATTAGATTATTTTCATTATTATTAACTTTGTTTAATTCAACATAATAATTTACTTTATTATCTTTAAATACTTCAAATTCCTCATTACGAACTTCATTTTTTACTTCTTTAATTTCTTCAATATTATTTTTATCTTCTTTATAAACTTCAATTTTATTGGCTTCATTTTCAATTTTTTCTTCTTTAAACAAATCCTTAATTTCTAATTTCATTTCTTCTAATTTTGTATCAGTAACATGATTAGTAAAATTTGTTGTTGTATTAATTACCGGAACATCAATTTTCCCATTTCGTCCTTTACTTAATAATTCTCCTTTTTCTTCTATAATTTTCTCCGCTCTTTTAATTACATTTTTATTTTCTTCATTTAATTTTCCATTTTTCCCTTGGAAATTCTCAAGATCCGCAAAACTGTTGTCTGCTCCTGATGAATTTTCCTTGGATTGTTCTTTTCCATTTTCTTTTGGTAAAATTGGTTTTTTCTCGTTGCCTGAAAAAACTTCAAGATCCGCTGCTCTATGGCCAGCTCCTGAGTTTTCTGGTTTTGAGTTTTCATCAATTTCAAACTCTTCGTTAATTCTATTATCCATTTTTCCCTTTTCGAAATTTCCCTTTTTAATTTCATCATTATTTTCCACAGTTTCAAAACGAACTCCTTTTTTAAGCACGTTATATCTCTCTATTTTATTATTCTCTAATTTTTCAAAAAATACGCTGTCTTTAAATTCACTATTTTTGTTTACTTTACTATTATTTATATTTTCAAAACCATTAATTTCTTCAATTTTACACACATTCTTTATCTCAATTTTTCGTAAATTAGTTTTTTCGAATTCCCTATTTAATTCTGCACTATTTCTAAAACTCGTATTACTCTGATTATAGAAGGGAATTGAAACTTCATTTTTATTATTTTTCATTATGAAAAATCCAAAGTCCTATAATTTCTCAAGCTTGTATCATGTAGTAACGCATTTTCATTTAAATCTTCATTAATTTTATCTTCCTTCAATACATTTATTTGAGCTATCTACTAGAAATGTGACTTGTTCATCGTTGGTGATGTCCAACGGCATAGCTACTAGGGGCTCGTACCAACGATTTCTCATTGATACACCCTCCTTCTTAAAACTACGGGATGAAAATTGGGTTTTTAATCCATCCCTCTTTCGTTTCCCTGATTAGCTTGATAATTTTGACGTGCTGGACATGTTAATTCACTGTGTCCTTCTCTTTGACACCACTCACAGTGTCCTAATCGGAATGTGTTAACTCTTTGTTGAGTTGTGGCTTCCTGTGCTTTTGATTTATTAAACGGACAGTTAGTTGCAATGTGTCCTGAGTTTTTGCATGAATAACACTCCATACGTGCCCATTTATTTTCTCTTTGTATGTTATTAGCTGGTGGTGCGCCTGTTTTGCGAGGTGCCCTACAATCCTTGTTGTAATGGCCCATCCTACCACAATTGAAACAAGTTACTCTTTGTCCATTGTTATTGTTTGGCTCGTAAGAGTTATTTACTGGCCTAGCTGCTGTTACCGGTATTCTCATTCGTTGCGGTGCTTGCTGCATATTTTGTTGCCTAAATAATCTATTATTGTCTCTATTATCTCTATTATTGGACCCGAGTTTTAGTTCTTTTATCATTTCCATAAGTTGTTTTGTGGTCTCATTCATTGCCTTTTCTGTTGATTTTTCCGCTTCTTGTGGTCCCAACAATTCCAAGGATTCCCTAGCAAATCGTATTGCTTTTGTAAGGGTTTCTTCAATATTAGCACAATTTTGGGAAATTATGTAATGTTTAATGGATTCCGATCGCAAACCTCTAATAAATGTTTTGCTAGCCGTTTCTGCAGCATCCTGTACGATTCCTTGAAACCCATTAGGAAATTTGTGCCGGGCAGCCATTTTGAAGCATCCTAATTTCCGTTCTACACGATCTCCAAATTGTTCCACAGATTCATCAGGAATCTGTACACATTCCTCAAAGTGTTAAATCCTTGTAAGGAATAAATGCGTTTTCCAAAATTGCTTTGAAATCTCTAAAGCTACTAACGGCTCGCTCCTGAAAAATGTCCGCGGCTCTGCCTTTTAATTTTCCTCGAATTATTTGATTTAATACCGCGGCCCGGTCGCATTCATCTGTTCTGAAGTATGCGTCATGTGCGAGCGCAACAAAATTTTGTAAATCCAGTATCATACGATCTCCTTCTCCGCAGAATGTTGGAATGCCCTGAGAAAATGTTTTATGTTTTTTCTAGGGGCATTGTTGCGTTCATTGGAGCTGTCATACCGAAATCGTATGTATTATCCTTGTTTAAAAAATTTGTTGATCTCCTATTATTTTTGTGTCCTGATCCGTTGTTTTGTGGCATTAAATCTTCGTATAATCCGTTAGGTATTTGTAAGCCGCTATTGGTGCGTGGAATTGCTTCCTGCATACATAATCTATTTGTATCCATTTCCAATTTGTCAAAATTTTTATTAATATTAATCAAAGTTTTGTTTCTTTCCTTTAATTGACTAATATTATCTATTGTTATACCTCTTACGGCACCTTCTTCTTCGCTTTCGCTACTATTATTTTCAGAATTTGTCCTAATGGTATTTGAACGTAAACTCAAATTAATAGCATTTAAATTAATTTCCGTTTCCGACCCGCTTTCGTTTGATATAGTGTCGTCTGAATTTTCCGGCGCAAAAGTTACCGACCGTCTTCTTTTTGTTAAATTATCTGAATTACCCTGTGGTGTGGATTTTATTAATGATAATTCCGCAAAATTAAGGTTTTCCGGGTAATAGTAGAATCCTCTAATATTTTCTTTTGTCCGCGAGTAGTTGGTGCCATGTGTGTTAAATGGTACCCAAAAAAAATAATTAAATTGATTTTTCAACAAATTATACCTAAAATTCTATACTATTTTGTTATTATTATTTTTATTTTAAGAATATTCCTATATTTTCGTAAAAATAATACCACAATTACTCATTAACATTCAATAAAATAATTCGCATTCAATTTTTTATTGAATAAAAAAAAACTCCCTTTTCCTCTACGCCTATGGTTAAATAATATTTAAAATAATAATATATTCTCAATACAAAACATATGTACGTCAAAAACGACCATTTATTGTATCGCATATATACACCAATACAACACAAAAAAAAAACCTCTCAATAATTATGCATATAACATATGTGTGTTATGCTATGCACAAAAGCTTTAATAATATTCTCAATACAAAACATATATATGTACTAAACGACCATTTATTGTATCGCATACATATACACCAATTCAAAAAAAAATCTCCATAATTATGCATATAACATATGTGTGTTATGCACAAAAGCTTTAACGAGTTTTTTTTTTTTTGTGTATTATTTTTTTTTTATGCACAAAGCACAAGCTTAAAGAACGATTTTTATTGCGAGACAAAAAAATTTTATACTTTAATTAAAGCTCAAACCTTTAAATTTCAGTGAGCAACTTTTCAATTATTTTATTTTTAATTTTAACTCTTTACTTATTATAATTTAATATAATGTAAATCCCGACAAAATTTTCTCTTCCAATATTGTTGTAGTTATTTATAAAGTTAATTTATAATATAATTACAAATAATTGTTTTTTTTTTCGAGAGACCACAAGTGAAATTAGAAAACGACAAAATTCCTAAGAGAAGATAATACAACAAATTCCAATTTAATACAAATTTCAGAGAAAAAAAATATTTTTTTTTTTAATATACAAATATAACTTTAAGTTTATTATTATTTATTTATTAGTCATTGTATTTTTTAAATATGATAACATTTCCTCTTTCAAAAATTAATATTAATTCTTCTGAAAAAATAATTAAAAGAAAATACTGTCTCATGTAGCTTGAGATTTTCATTTTAATATTATGTATATTCTCTATTTTTTGTATTTCTATTGTATTTAAATAATATTTTTTACTTTGAATAATATTTTAAGTTACTTTATATTACAAAATTACAATTTTTCTACTATTTCCTCAACTGTTTTAATGCAATTTTGAAATTAAAATTTTTTTTCCCCAACTTTTTCTCCTTTTGTTTCTTCCTCTGTGCTTTTCTTAGCTCCTTTATTTGTTTTTTAAATAATTCCTCCTGTTCCTTACTGCACCCCAATATTAAAATCCTGTGCAGATCTTTGATTTTCTCTCTTCTTGCTGCCTCGCCGCCTCTAGTTTTTGTTGGTTCTATCGATTTTGCTGGTGTTGTTGTTGTTTTTTTGCCTTTTTCGATATTCTTCGACCGAAATTGGCTTAGGTACAGTGGTGGGTGATTTTTTTATTTTCTCCTTTAATTCTGCTAACGTTTTTGACGAAATTTACTTTCTTTTCCTTCCTTTTCTTTTATATAAACAGATAGTGAGACCTAAGCCTGTTCACTATGCCTCATGCAAACTGCAAGTAGAGGTATCTGTTTATGAATAAAAAGAAAAAAAAATAACGACGATAAATTTTATTCCATAATCCAGTCCGGTTTTTGGAGCGTAGTCCAAAAATTGGTCACGGCACCAATGTTGTGTTGTGACCCTTTTTGTATTAATATTCACCTTTATTTTAATTGTTGGTGGCCTGATCGTCTTCTTTTAATCCTTTTCCTGGTTTTACTTCTTCAATGTTTCAATTTTTAAAATAAAACAACTAGTTGTTTGTTTACTTTTAAAGTTCTTAATTTATTTCTTTTACTGTAGGCTAAACCTGTTCAGTATAAGACTTCAATATTTGAACTCTCCGAAATACAATTTTTTCGCCGTTTATATATTCTAATATTGCTCCCTCAGCAATATTAGAATGTGCCAATAATAATTGATATATTTTATTTATTAAAGGTAAAGTTGTGCAACCAATAATTCATACATTAATTATGTTACCATTGCCCATTTTGCTGATGACGCATTATACTTTATTATTATTAGTAAAGCTTATGTGCTTTCATTTATTTACTTTAGGTTTATTTACCTTTTTTATTTATTCTTTATTCTACATTTTATACATAATAACTTAAGTGTGTCATTATGGTTTGTATTATTTGTATACAATAATATTTATAATACGATGACGTATTTTATTATTGTTTTGATTTAAACTTTGATATAGTATAATGCACTGCCGATATAATGCATTTTTAGGCAATGACGACATAAATGTATGAATGTTGTCACACAACATTCTTTATTCTTGCAATTTTTCAAATTACCTATTAACTCTTTTGTAACAGATATTAACTCTGATGGTGAGAACAGATCAGAGACATTTACTTGTTGAGATCGGCTAGCAGCAAATGCATACGATGGAATAATATTATTATTATTTCCTATACGATTATAATTATATGTTTGTGACTGTGTATTATTGTTAGTTAATTGAGAGTTATAATTTTTGCTCTTATTATTAATCAATGTGAAATTTTTCTCCTCAGAATTAAAATTATTTTTATTTGTTGGGCGTACTGTCTTCTGAGAATTTTTATTCTTAATTTCAATGTATTTTAAACGTGCTTCGCAATCTAATGCTGTTGCTAAGTGTTCTTTTCCACAATTAATACACTTGACAACAGTTGAACTACAATCAATAGTATTGTGATGACCAACACAATTTGCACATCTCGTCAGCATATTACAATTTTCTTGTCCGTGACCGTGACGTAGACAGTTTCTACATTGTGTATAAAATTGCGGGTTTTTTCTATATTGCTTCCACTCGACGACAATATTAAAAATATATTTATGCCTTCTTAATTCTGAAAGTTTTATTGCACCTTTGTGGAAATAAATTAAATAATTAAATTGTGAATCGTATTTTAAATGTTTTATATTCATCGGCTTAATATCAATGCAGTGTATACCTTGACGAATTAGTTCGTCAAAAAGTTCAATAGTTTCCATTTTATGCATTCCTGATAAAACATATTTAACAGGTTTTTCATTTTTGTTCAAATGTGAGAAAAATTCAAATTTAGCATTTTTTAATGCTGTTTTAATAGATGCAATATCTTCAGGATTGCTTGGAAACAATTTTATGCCAAGTGAAATATATTTCATGTTATATTTTATTTTTAATGGGTTTAATATTTTTTGAATATCTTGAGCAGTTTTACCTGGAATAATTATAGGAGCTTAAAAAGGCTTATCATTGCTTTTGTTTTGCTCTGTTTGTTGAGCCACAGTTTCACCATTTCCATTTTCAACATTAATTTCAACATCATCACTATCATCATCCATTAAAACTGCAAAACGATTTTGATTATTTTTATTATTGTTTTTATTATCTATTTTATAAGTATCATCACGACGAATGATTTTAATTCGAATATCCTTTAGTTTATCTGGGTCGTCATCCGACGACATTCTGATTCGTTTATTTGATTTTTCCAAAATTGAAACAAAACTGAATATATTTGAAATGGAAAACCAGTCAAATTACTAACGCTAATTAAACCGTATTATACGACCGAACCATAAAGTAATCTAAAAGAGACTGAAAAAGAACTAAATAAAATTGAATAAATTAAAACATAATACATACAAAAATAAATAAATAAATGCATTAAAAAACAAATACAGAATATAATATATAACAAATTAATACACATTAAATTATAAAAGTGCGAAGCATATATACCCTCATTGGGTAATATCTGATAATTCCAAACAACTGACATCAATACCTGAAGAAGTTGACGCAACTGCAGACTCAAAAGAAAATTCAAAACTTATACCAACATCATCACCAGAAGCAGCAAATCTCTACAATCAACAAGAAGATCATTTAGAATGGTCACCAAGTCATACTAGATCAGGAAAATTTTATAAAATAAGTAAGTCCTTTTATGATAGTAGTAAACTAAATAAACTAATTCAAGATAATAAAAAATTTGATAAAAAATTATTGCATATTTTAAATATTTGTGATGCAACACTAGCCAATGTAGGTTTTTGTAAATTAAATTTTCGAAAAATAAATGTAGGGTTTAAATTCGATTTCGAAGATATAATATCAAACAATTATCAAAATATTGAAAATATATCTACACCTCGCAATAGATTACCATTAAGTGAAGAATTGAAAACATAGATAAAATCGACGGCAACCAAACTATTGATATTTTTGAAAGTTACATAGATCCCAATTTAAAGAAACGAAATATAATGGAAACAGAAAAAATAGCAAGATTAGTTTCGTCATTAGTTCCAGAGTTTCATGGCAATTGTAATTATCCGGGTTAACTGCAATCGTTTTTAGGGTGTTGTAAGCAAGTAGCAGCATGTGCCGAAGTACAGCAAATTCCTTCTTTAATTAGTTTACTTATGACTAAACTTAGAGGAAACGCTTACTTAGCTATGCAAAATAAATCACCCAATACGTTTGCCCAATTTGAAAAGTCATTAAAAGAGCAATTTTCTCCTAGAAAAACTTATATACAACTTTCAAATGAATTACGTCAATGTTTCCAATATCCATCAGAAAGTTTGTCTTCATTTATACTGAGAATAAACCAGCTTCTTGCAGTATGCAAGGAGGCAGCTTTAGATCAGTATCCTAATGATGCGACAGCTTTAGGGAAAGAGTTAGAATTAGCTGCTATATATTCACTTAGAGCAGGTATTAGCAATCCAATAATTAAAAAATGTATTTTAATGTGTTCTGAATCGACATTAACTGAAATATGCGACAAAGCATTAAAATTAGAACTTGAAAATAAAAATGCAAATCCCATATTTGGTCAAGCGTATATGAATACAGGAAATTTATTCCCAAACAATAATATGAATTTTAATTACAATGAGATATCTAATCGAAATTGTTATCCAGATTTTTTGCAAACACCAAATTTTATACCTAACTACAACAGTTGTACTCAACCAAACCAACAAATTTCTACGCAAAATTCATTTGAAATACCACCAGATATCAATAAAAAACCACAGTATAATAATAATAATAATACAACCAGTACAAATTGGACACGTTCATCAATCTTTTGTACTTTTTGCAATAAACAAAATCATTCTTTTGAGCAATGCAGAATCAGGAAGAATACCCTATTTTGTACCAATTGTAAAACATATGGCCACTCCAATAATAACTGTTCGATCAACCAAAGAGTTGCACATAAAACTAAGTTTGAGGGACGAAATAACAATATAACTAGATCGGTTTTAACAACAAATGCTCGTCCAACAAACCAATATAAACGAAACTATAATGCAAATGTGAAATGCGATTTCTGTTTACGCATCGGACATGAAATTAAGGACTGTTTTACGAAGAAGCGATGGGATGAAAAAACTATTGCACAAGAACAAAAAAAACTAATTAGTAGTCAAAAGATTACATTACGCACCGAACCATTTAACAACAGTAAAAATAGGTGCAGTTTTAAACTAGCAAATAATAAACTTATTCGCGAACAATTATCGTTCACACAAAATGAAATTTTTTACAAAAATACTTACTTAAAAAATGCACTTGCAAGGATACCAATTAATATTACTAAAAATAAAAAAGCAATTTTTTTAATCGACACCGGTGCAGACGTAAGCCTAATAAAACAAGATACTATTGAATCAAATTTAAAAATTAATTGAAATAAAAGAATGGTTTTAAACGGCATGTTTTCTCAAGGTTATACTTTAGGTGAAATTCAAGCTCAACTTTTGTTAGATCCACCAATTACTATAAATTTACAGGTAGTAGATAAATTACTTGAATTTGAATGTGATGGAATTCTAGGCCAAGACGTTATATTTTCCTTTACAAATATTGAAGGACCAAACCAAGTGTTACGATTCTTACATGGAAAAAATAAATCCGATTATTTGATACCGTTTTAAAATATTAAAAAACTGGAAAAATCAATATTTGTTGACAAAAACGTTAAAAATTCGTCAGTAGTATTTGATGATAAAATTAAGCAAGATCCTGTTTTCGAGAATTTAAATAAAAATTCAACAGGGGTATTGCGAGTTTTATCATCACAAATTACTGAAAATTTTATCAAAGAAACTGACAATCCTTATGATTCATTGGCAGAAAGAGATAATAAATTCCGTTTTACCTTTTCTGAGAATTTTAAAACCTTTCCAAGAGAGTTCAAAAGTGCAAATTTTGAAAAAAAATCCATAAAATTATTAGGTTCATCTAGTATTTCAGAAAATATAAAAGAAATTAATGAAATAAATATACCAGTTTCTGATTGTGCAAAATCTATAGCAGAAAATTTAAATTCAAAATCAAATTTAGTTGAAAATTTAGATTCAAAATCAAATTTAGTTGAAAATTTAAATTTAAAATCATATCAAACAATAGAATGGACTTTACTGGCTAGGTGTGAAAAATTTATAAAATTGCCTACTATTTATAATGATGGAACAGAAGTAGTGTGTTCATAACAAGATATAGCACCAGGTATCTTTTCGGCCCGATGTATAAATAAAGTTAAAAATTGCACAGTAACTATCAGCATTGTCAATACTAATTTTACTCAAAATGATATAAAAAATATTAATATTAACATCGAACCTCTCTTTAATTTCAAAATTAAAACGACACCCCCAAAGCAATGTCTAACAAAACAGAATGCAGCAATTTTTACTTTAAATTCGTCTGACACCAATAAACAAGTAGAGAAATTTTTTTCTGAAATAAACATACCAAATGACTTAAACTATGAGGAAAGAAATTCAATCGAAAAAATATGTAGAGACTATGTAGATATTTTTCATTTAGAGGGGAATAAATTAAAATGTACTGATGCAATCGTACATATTATAATGACAGATCCAGCAAAGGGGCCAATAAATAAAAAACAATACCGTTTACCGGAATGTCAAAAACAGATAATTCAAGACCAAGTTTCTCAAATGTTAGAGGATGATATTGTAAAACATAGTAAGTCCCCTTGGAACAGCCCATTGTTGGTAGTACCCAAGAAGGCCGACAAAGATGGGAAGAAACGTTATAGAGTTGTAGTGGATTACAGGCAACTAAATGAGCAAACAGTTGGAGATGCTTTCCCGTTGCCAAGAATAGTTGACATTTTGGATCAACTAGGAAATGGTAGATATTTTACAACACTTGACCTGGCAAGCGGATACCACCAGGTTCGAATAAATGAACAAGATGCAGAAAAAACAGCCTTTAGTACACACACGGGTCATTTTCAGTTTACAAGGTTGCCGTTTGGGCTTAACGGAGCACCGGCCACTTTTCAGCGCCTTATGAACCATATATTGTCAGGACTACAAGGAATAAAGTGCATTGTGTACCGGGACGATATTGTGGTCTATGGGCGCAAAGAAATAATTTATTTAGGTCACAAAATAACCGAATTTGGGGTGCTGCCGGATCCTAATAAAGTCAAAGCTATTTTGGAGTATCCGACACCACGTAATGTAAAGCAGGTACAGTCTTTTTTAGGTATGACTAATTTTTATAGAAGAAGTATCCCAAAATATTCTTGTTTTGAAAAACCACTAAGATTTATTACTCACAAGGATTCAAAATTTGAATGGAACCTAGAATGCGACATTGCTTTCAATAATTTGAAGAAAATACTTACTAATCCCCCTCTACTCATATACCCAGACTTTGAACAACCATTCCCGCTTACAACAGATGCAAGCGGTAGTACTCTAGGTGCTGTTTTGTCTCAAAAACAAAATAATTTAGATTTACCTATTGCATTTGCTAGTAGAATACTAAGTAGTACCGCGCGGAGGTATTCTACTCTTTAGCGTGAGGGTTTGGCCATTATTTGGCTATTAAGAATTTCCGATGTTATTTGCTCGGCAGGAAATTTGTATTATACACTGATCACCAACCTTTAACTCACTTCATGAAAATATCTCAAGAATCGGGTAGATTAGCCAATTTCAGATATAAAATTTCTGAATATGAATTCCAAATAATATATAAACCAGGAAAACAAAATGTGGTGGCCGACGCATTGAGTAGAATACCAGAACTCATAATTCCTAAGGAAAATGCAATCATAACAGTAATTACGCGTGCTCAGGTTCACAGAAATAACGAATTAGAACAATCAACAATCAAAAACTAACCCCTCATAGAGGACGACAAAAAGCAAAAAATAATTAAATGTAAAAATAAATCCCTCATAGAGGACGACAAAATACAAAAAACAATTGAAGTTAAAAATAAATCCCTCATAGAGGACGACAAAATACCAAATATAATTAAATTTAAAAATAAATCCCTCATAGAGGACGACAAAAAACAGAAAACAATTGAAGTTAAAAAAAAACCCTTATAGAGGAATGCTATTGAAATACATACTAATCCTAACAAAATATTATCCTAACAAAAACTACGAATGCTATTGAAATACATACTAATCCTAACAAAATATTTAAAAAAAACAAATCAATTTTTTAACAGTACAAAACATCAATTAAGTATCAACGAAGAAAGTAAATATAAAAATAATGAAAATATAGAGTTAGATACCAATAATTCAAAAACCGTAACCACAATTGCTGATAATGACGAAAAAATTAATAATTTTACGGTTATTCCATGATTCACCATTGGGTGGCCATCAAGGTGCCTTAAAAACATATTTAAGAATACGAAAAAGCTATAAGTGGAAGAACATGTTCAATTATATACGAAAATATATACAAAAGTGTTCTAATTGCCAAAAAATAAGCCGTCAAAAAATACTATCATGCCTATGGTAATATCACAAGTTTCTAATTTACCATCTGATAGAATTTATTTAGATATCGTCGGCCCATTACCATCAACAGCAAATGAAAATAAATACATACTTACATTTGAAGACGATCTACCTATTACAGAATTACTGAATTGTGAAGCTGGCACAGTAGCCAGAGTTTTTTATGATGAACTTTTAAGCAGATATAGAATACCTAAAGTAATTTTAACTGATCGTGGTGCAAATTTCTGCAGCGACTTATTTAAAAAGGTTTGTCGATTTTTAAAAATAGAAAAAATTCAAACCACAGCTTACCATCCTCAAACAAATGGTGCATTGGAAAGACAACACCGCCCTCTTATTGAATACTTACGTAATTTTGCCCAAAATCAGTTAGATTGGGATCAATGGCTCAGACAGTGCACTCATGTTTACAACAACAGCCCGCATTCAAGCACCAAACAAACTCCTATGGATGTTCTTTTTGGTTTTACTGCTGAAATGCCGTCGATAATCAAACAACCGCCTTCGCCTATCTATGACCACGAAAGCAATTTTCTAGTTCTTAGACACAAACTTCAGAAAACTTACCAACTAAAGAAAATCTACTAAAAAGTAAACATACATCAAAAGATTATTATGATTTGAAAGCTAAACCTGTAACTTTCGCTGTAGGGGACAAAGTTCTCATTCTAGATCCAGCAAGAAAAAACAAACTGTACTATATATAAAGGTCCTTTCGTAGTAAAGAAAATCAATAATGAAGTAAACACAACAATTCTAGTAAGTAAAAAGTTACAGAGAGTTCATAACAATAGGCTTAAACTATTTTACGAATAATTTTGTTTAAGGAAACACACTATTTAACTTTATATAAATCCACATATATCTTCATCGATGTACATTATATATATCATGCATAAATAAAAAAAAAACAATTAGAAGAAAATTTCATATATATTTAATGAATACACAAAACTCGTTTATTTACATACAGTTTCTTTACTACATATCGTAGGTCAGTTCTTATTTAAGACAAAAAAAATACTATACTTATACATACCTGTATATATCTACTAAATAAACAAAATGATAGCAGTTTATACAAAAGAATGATTTTTTTTCATAGCTTATAAAACAAGATACAAGGCCATAACCTTGATTTTATGTTATCTTTATTAGTATTATATTAAAATGAAAATATAAACAAAACCATATAGAATTACATATCGTAATAAAATTATTATTAAAAGTAATATCATTCCAATACAAAAAAAAAATAATAACAATTCTTCAATTAATATTTTTCTCTCTCTCTTAAACCAACAGTCAACATAACAATGGGCCCGTTCAATTTATTGTTGATTTACGGAATTTTTTCTCTTGCATTAGTCGATTCGAAAATGAACGATAATTTACATATAAAGATCATAGAAAACCAATGCGGAATGTACTACGAGGATGTTGGTTAGATGTTACTCTCTATTTCGAACTGGAAATTATTATTACACTCGGATTTGGAACCAGTATGGTTGCAAAAGGAAAAATTAAACAATATTTTTAAGGTAATACTCAACCAGTGTAATGACACAGCGGTCTCTAGTTTAAATTTGTTAGAATGCAAATATTTTAAAATTGAAAATGATCAAAGTTTATCACATATTAACAAATACTTTGATACATTGATAAAAATGATTGGTATCAATATAAACGGAACCCAGAAAATGAGAAAACGTACAGAAAGAGGCTTCATTAATGCCGTTGGTAGTATTTCCAAGCAGCTTTTTGGCACCCTCGATGAACATGACGCAGAAAAGTATAATTTAATATTAAAAAATATGAAATCAAATCAAAGAGATACTGCTAAACTCGTGAACAACCAAATTTCTGTGATTAAAAACTTATTTAATGAACTTAACAACACTGTACATTATACTGAAAATATAGGGAATAGGATCCAAATAATAGAAACAAAAATTAATAGCTTAGAAAAAGAAATATTTAATAATGACGAAATAGAACAAATTAAGCTCGCTTTACTCGAAAATTTCGATCAATTCAATTATTTAATAAATCAGTTCGACTTCTTGATATCCCATTTATTTGATATTTTAGAAGCTGGTAGAAATGGTCGTATTCACCCATACATAATATCACCGACAGACCTTTTAAATGAAATGCGAGACATACAAACAACTTTTAATACAAATTGAGCCTGGCCATTACCTTTAAGAATGGATAATATAAATGCTCTACTAAGGGTAATGACTATCGATATTTATACAAGCGGAACACAAATCATTTATATGCTCAATATGCCCGTAATAACTGGTAAACCTTTCGAAATCCATCAAGTCACACCCATTCCAATTCGCGCTCATTCAAATATTTATTATGTATTAATTCCCTCAAAGGAATTACTTATAGTAGATAACGACAAACACTTTTTCGTTCAGTTAAACAGGGAAGATTTACAAAACTGTTTAACATTAATGAAACAAACTTCTATTTGTAGTAAAATTCATACGCTTCAAGTAGGGTATGCTAAACATTCTTGCGAATATGAACTTTTATCGCCTAAGGCCAAAATGCCAACGTCATGTAAAACTAGAGTAATGCTACTAAATAGTAGGTACACTTTTTTTGGAACTAGCATTACCCAATTCATGGATTTTTGTTGCGCCTAAGAGCGATCGAGTTCAAGTTGTATGTAATAGATCTTCAAAATTCCAAAATATAGTACATCAAGGAATAATGACTATTTCACCAGGTTGTGAGGTACACACAGGTACGCAAGTTCTAATAACCCAGGAATCACATGCCCGAAACATTTCTAGATCTTTCCAATCCGCATTAACAAGCATTACAGATGAGTTAATTAACCTGCATATACCTGAAACTTATTTAAAACCACCACATAACTCTCAAAAAGCCAGTGTACTTAAGAGTGAAGATCAAATTAATCACCCATACTCTCTTAGTAAGAGTATAGAAGATTTAAAGGAACTCGATATAGATATTAACGAAAAACAAAAAAATAAAATATTAAATTGGTCATATGGTTCCATAATAACATTTTTCGCTATTGCTATAATGATATATTTAATATATTTTTTAACCCGGTATAAACGTACTAAATCTTCACTAAATGGATACTATCCAATCATTTTTCAGCAATATCTGTACCTAACCTTATACGTAAACCCACGCTCATCCCTGTCAGAAGAAATTTAACATTCCCCAATATTAATAAAGGAAACTATGTTTCTAAAACAAACAAACAAAATAATAAAAATAAAAATAAAATATTTATTTTTTAATACATTATATATACTTTTAAATATCATTGGCCAGTTTTGTAGTATGTAGTAAAGTTTAATTTTTTAATAAACAATAAATCTTAAGTGTAAAAATAATTTTTGTAATAATTCATATTACTAAATCTTATTTTTTTAAAATTGTTTTTAAATTTTTTAGTAACTATATTAGTAAATATATTTTCATATAACAGAAAAAAGGGGAAATCTATTGTTTAAAAAATTAAATAAATAAATATGTAATAATATATAAAATTTAATATATTGTACTATCCCTAAACTACACAAAATAATATGTATAAAATCAGATATTCATGTCAAATAAAACAAATAATATATCATTATAAAATTTAAATAGTTTCATACAAACACATAATAAAATTGTTTAAAGATACCTTAATTAAATATAAAAATAGAAAAGAAAAAATGTTAAAAGGAATATTTACAAATAAATTTGATCGTAAAATTTTAAATAAAATAATGTTAAATTCAAAAAAAAAACATTAACACGTTCGCGACATTTGTTTTTTTAACATTTTTGCCATTTGGACATCGTGTACCACAGGTGGTACATGATGTGTATTTTTATAGTACTTTATGAAAATGCTAATATAATATTAAAACTATGTTTTTATACTTACAACTGTCAGGAATATTCAAAAATTTATTATATTATGCGTGTACCACTGGTGGTACACAAATATTTTATAGCAAATACTTTTTATAAATAAAAATTTACGTCCAAAAATAATTTCCGTAACATTCACTCACGGCGTTCAAAATACTGTGGAGTGTACCACTGGTGGTACACGATGTCACGAACGTGTTAAATCTATTTTTACAAATAAATTTTTAATACTTGTATACATTATTCATTTATTTTTATTACCTAAATTTTAGTTTATTTAAGTATTAGTTTTAAAACAATCTTGTATGTACAATTGTTAGCCACTATTGATTTTGTTGCGTTTAGCAGTAATAACACTTCCGCTTACGGCTCAGTGTCCTCCAAAAAGGGGAGGGAAATGTGATATAATAAATAACGTGAGAAATTCATTTCAATTAGTTTTATCGCACAGATATCAAATATAATTATTTAAATAAACGGTATCACACAGGTGTCAAATGCGAATATTTTCGCCACACTTAAATTTTGTGGGAAACGCATAATAAGCAAATAACGCAAACGAATTAATTTTAGCTAACAAATGTACTTAAGGTTTTTCCAAAAAACCAGTCTGTAACGAGTTGTCAAGAAATAAAGTTCAGTTTAATTATTCAAAGATCGGTCTTTTTGTTGAATAAAATTAAATGTGTTGTTATCCTTAATTAACACCAAAACTGCACAAAACAGTACGATGGAAGATTTGCACGGAGGCTCTATGTTCCCAAGTGGAATAACAAAAAAAGGGGGGAAGAAAATTAATCCATAATAAATCTACTATAAATAATATAAATAAATAAATAACCTATATTAGTTATAAAATTACCTCATAAATTCTCATGCCCAAAAGAAATTTTTTAACTAATAAATAACTAATCCTAACAAATAATAAATAATACTAATAAATTTAACTACAATAATAACTAACTACAAAATAACTAATGTATAATACTACTTACTCTAAATACCTAATTCATTAAGGTTGGTAGCCATGCCAGTACTACGCTAATAATACTAAATAACAAAAAAAATAAACTAAAACTAACTACTAAGTACTATAAATAACAACAAAAAATCTGAATAATACTAAAAAAATAACAAATATTTGTAAATAAAACTGAAAGAAAAAGAAATAAATAACATTTATCTAAAAAATATTACAGGTGGTAAATTTTTTTGGATATGTCAACGTGGGGCTGTCCCGTACCCTGACTAGTGTCATGGTCTGTCTTTATCCGACTGTACTAGCCGAGCCATACTGATTTAATATTTTATCTTGGTTTTAGATCTTTGGCATGTACCGTATACTGCTTTCCGGATAGTATATCCTCTACAAGGTAGCATACGGTACAAACTGCAGCCACGACCTTGAACTTGGCCCACGGTTTCGCAAATTTGGCCGATATAAATTTTTGTTGGTCGCTGAGGACGTGGGTCCGACGATAAACAATTTGACCAGGTTGGTAATTTATTTTTCTGTTAGAGCACAAATTGTAGCTGTCATGACGTTTCTGAGCTAAAGCCAGATTCCGCACAACAGCGTGATGCACATTATTTCGTCGATGCTCTTGATCAATGATCATTTAACGCGTTCCACTTTCGGAGCAGATCGTACGAACTACCGTCGTTCATCATGTGATATCCGAATGTAAGGTAAAATGGAGAATACCTAGTAGCATCATGGACAACGTTTCGCAGAGCACACGCAATGTGGATCAGCTTGTCGTCATATTCTGTGGGATTACTGTTACCTATGTACATTCGGATAGCAGTGACGATGTTCCGATTGACTCATTCCGACGCATTCGCTTGAGGATGGTATGGCGCAGTAAAATTGTGTCGAATATTATACAGTTGGATTAATTTGTCAGACTCCAATGCTGTAAATTGGACCCCATTATCTGACAACAACACTTCTGGAATGCCGAAAAGGTGCCAGGAATTTTACGATTGGACCTGTTGTTGCCTGATGCAAAAGTTTGAGTACGACAAATTTAGTAAAATATACTAAGACTATAAAAATGTAAGTATTTCCTTTTTTAGACCTGGGATACGGACCTAATAAGTCAATATTAATATATTGCCACGGACGAACAGGAGGACTCTGGATAACCATAGGCGGCCTTAAGCAAATGTTAGGTGCTTTCGATTCTTTGCACGCCTCGCACCACGAAATATAATGGGTTATCTCAGCTCGCATTTTGGGCCAAAAATATATTCGTTGAATTTGCTCTACAGTTTTGTCTACCCCCGATTGTGCGGACAAAGGATCATCGTGGAAGTGTCGGATCACACTGAATCTTAACGCAGGAGGCACCCACAATTTGATGGTTTCGAAAATGTTGCCGTTTGTAAATGACCCCATCCAAGATTTAATGTCTGGGAATTTACTCTGATTATTGGAGAAAATGTTCACGTGGCGTTGATATTCAGTGTCTTGAAAAGAGGGATCATGTGCATCGACAATATTGAGATGTTTCAACTCCTCGGCTATCTCGTCGAGTTCTACCCGAGATAGCGCGTCCGCTACAATATTGTCGCTGCCTTTCCTGTGCTCAATCTTAAAATCAAAAACCTGAAGTTTCAAACTCCAACGCGCCAACCGGCCGGACAAATCCTTTTGGTTCATCAACCATTTTAGGCTGGCCCCTCAATGTAAGGTCGTAATTTTTTCATGTTGAGTACCGCTGCGAGGCATTCTAATTCCGTCACGCTATAATTTTTTGAGCGGAATTTAGTTTCTGGGACATGAACGCGATGGGATGTTCATGTCCCGCTTCATCTGTCTAGAATAGAACACCTCCGACACCGGTCTTCGATGCATCACATTGTACGGAGAACCGACGATTAAAATCAGGATTTACGGGTACGGGGGCCTGCGTTAAGGCCAGTTTCAAAACAAGGAATGTTGCCTCAGTGGCATCATTCCATTTTTCCGTATTTTTACCTTTCAATAAATCCGTGATAGGCGCTGCAACTTCCGCTTAATTTTTAATGAACCGGTTATACCATCCAGTCATGCCCAAAAACCGTCTGATCTGTCGCACAGTTTTTGTCCTCGGAAAGTATTAGATGGCGTCAATTTTCTCAGGGTCCGTTTTGATGCCTTCCTGGTCTATAATATGACCTAAATATTTGGTCTCGGTCTGGCAAAATCTGCTTTTTTCGATATTTATAGGGAGTCCAGCTTCCCTCAAACACCCAGCTACATTACTCAAGAGCAAGCTCGTAAGAGAGAACTATACATAAGCTTGCAGAGTGTTTTCGGGGAGTTGGATAAACCGAATAGCATTCGGTACAACCCACGACCGGGGATGATAAATGCGTTTTTGTCTCTGGATTTCTCCTCCAGTTCAACCTGCCAAAATGCCATTTTTAAATCTAAGCTAGTAATAAATTTGGTCTTTTTGACCCTACTAAAAATTGAATTAATGTGAGGAAGTGGATAAGCATCACTCTTGGTGAGGGCATTCACCTTTCTGGCATCAAGACACAGCCCAAGGTTGCCATTGGCCTTTTTCACCCACGCCAAGGGTGATGCCCATGTACTCCGACTCTCTTGAACGCGGTTTTGTCTCTGGATTTCTCCTCCAGTTCAACCTGCCAAAATGCCATTTTTAAATCTGAGCTAGTATTGAATTTGGTCTTTTTGACCCTACTAAAAATTGAATTAATGTGAGGAAGTGGATAAGCATCACTCTTGGTGACGGCATTCACCTTTCTGGCATCAAGACACAGCCTAAGGTTGCCGTTGGCCTTTTTCACCCACGCCAAGGGTGATGCCCATGCACTTCGACTCTCTTCTATTATATCCTGCTCTAGCATTTTATGTAGTTCTAAATCTAACAATGTTTGCCTAGGCAGAGACAATGGATACGGGTGGACAACTTGAGGTTTCGCATCGCCTACGTCGATCTCGTGTTTAAGAATCGTGGTTTTCTTCAGACCAGATGTACTAAACGACGGGAATGAATCGATAACTTCATGAAGCCGTTGGTCAATATTCAACTTGTGCTTTTTTTATCATCATTGGTGAACTCAGATACTTCTAGATTTTTAAACGGAATCGCATTAAAATCATCCCAAAAATCCACTCCCAAAATCATGGACCGTTGAATGGAGGGGATCAGGAAAAATTTGATGGTTTCAGAAAATTGATTTGAAGATTTGATGAATCGATCATTTACTCGAAATCGATCTTTTACTAAATTCTAGACTAGACCCTATAAAACAATGTACAACAACTAAAACACTACAAAAAATATTTATATGCAATATTTTAAATAGTTTTCTTTCAATACGAGACGATTTTTTTTGCTGGGTTAACTAAATAACCTAAAATTATTTTTAAGTTTTAATTTTAATGTTAAATTTTTTGCTGGGTTTGGGTTATAATATATTTGAATAAACAGATGACAATGACAGCAGCTTCCTTCAGCTATATTTATCTCTCTCTATTTCCTTGTTTTTTGCTATTTGGTGGCCTTTGACGAGCAAAGTTGTTATAGTTTATTTGAAATTAAAATAGATTGTAATTTAATTAATAATCGTGATACAAAAAAAGTTTTTGATTTAATAAAAAGTTAATCAATTTTTTAATTATTTTAAAAAACAACAAAGAAATTAAGAATTGCTTCAATTTCAATATTATTTTCATTCAAGTTATAGTGATTGTTTAGTTATAAAAATATTTTGAAGAATAGTGGGCTAAAATTATACTTATGTCAACCAATCTTAGATCGTATGACGGATCCTCTCAAATATTGGGAAATGAACTCTACTTTGTATCCAGAACTATGTGAAATAGCTGAGAAATATTTAGGTGTAGTGGCCACTTCAGTTCCATCTTAACGCTTGTTTTCTAAAGCAGGCTACGTAATGACGGAAGCAAGAAACAGATTATTGCCAAACCGATTAAATAAAATCTTGTTTTTAAATTCTCTCAACATTTCAGATTGGCATTTAAAAGATTAAAAAAAAAATGTTTTCATAATGATTAAAATTTTAACATTGTTAAAATGAATATTTTTATAAAAAAAAAAGTTTTCTAAAGGATTGAAATTGTAACATTGTTAAAATATATATTTATGTAATAAAAAAAAATGTTAAATTTTAACATTGTTAAAATAAATATTAAAGAAAACATTGACCGAAATTGATTTTTTAATTTTGTTCAGTGTTTGGTTTTTAACAGATTTGTCTTAAGTAAAGTAAGTATACAATGAAATAACAAAAAAAGAACTGTTTTATTACAATATTATTGTAAAAAAAAGTTTTATTTATTACTAATTATGTTTAGTAGCTATATAAATTTACATTTTATTAAATAGTGATTCGATATCATCATCCTCGTCGCTGATAATTATAATTTCGGCCGGTTCCATCTCAATGATGTATACGTCGCTCTCTCTGCTTTATGAATCTGAATCCATATCTGTTAGTTTTATTTAATTAGGACTAAGTTTTGTTTTTATATTTATGTTTTATGGTAAAAATTAAAAGTAACCAACCAATATTTATATTTTCATACTCCTCACAAAAGATTTCATCGGAGTCGTACCCGCCTTTTTGGTCTTCTTGGCCACGGTCTTCGTCTTGATCATGATCATTCTTCATCTTCAGCATCTTCAGAAATTCAGAATATATCTCTATTTTTTCAAAAATTAATGCAAATTAAAAATCTATTTGATATATATTACTTTTCTTACCTGTTATTGAAAATTTCGAATCCTCCTTCTCCATATATTTCACAATTCCAAAATCAATTCCAATTCCAATTAATACAAAACAAATCAAAATTTCATCAGCACCAGCAGAAAACCAATTTACATTGCAGATTTACACACTATATTGTTGTGTTGTTATTATTGAATATTCAGACAGCACAGAATTCAGTTTGTATTTGTATATTAATAAAAATAACAGATATTTATTTTTTGTGTATGAAAACTTCGGGAGCATGAATATAGATGGATACACTGTATACTTCGGGAGATTGAATATAAATGGACTTTATGCCCCACCATTTTAGGCTTAAAAAAATCGGTTCGAAAAAATCGATCTTTTGGGTACCGATTTTTTTCTGGATCGCTCTTTACACCATCGATTTTAATCGATTCACGAAATCGATGCTTTTCCAAAGATCGAACATCCCTAGGCTGTTCTAGCTGATTGGACTTTTGGAGCGCAGGATTTCTGAGAATGTAATTAGAGTCAAAGTTCTCTTCCAACTCATGGACATACATCCTTCGGGGACGGACTTGATCCTCGGCTGACTCACCAATTTCCCTCCATTTCCTTTCCAGACTCTTACAAAGTCTATCCAACTGGTTAAGGTTTTCAATATTTTCCAGAATTAAATCTTTTTTGTAACCAGGATATAGATTGTATAAGAGTCTGTTCAGAAAATCGTCATCGCAAATTTCATGCGTCAGACGAAGACGAAGTCCCTTCATGTCCATTCGGAAGTAAGAAAATTTTTCCCGAGAACGCAGGAGGCACCCACAGTTTCCAGAAGCGTAAATCAGTAATTTGATGGTTTCGAAATTGTTGCCGTTTGTAAATGACCCCATCCAAGATTTAATGTCTGGGAATTTACTCTGATTATTGGAGAAAATGTTCACGTGGCGTTGATATTCAGTGTCTTGAAAAGAGGGATCATGTGCATCGACAATATTGAGATGTTTCAACTCCTCGGCTATCTCGTCGAGTTCTACCCGAGATAGCGCGTCCGCTACAATATTGTCGCTGCCTTTCCTGTGCTCAATCTTAAAATCAAAAACCTGAAGTTTCAAACTCCAACGCGCCAACCGGCCGGACAAATCCTTTTGGTTCATCAACCATTTTAGGCTGGCCCCTCAATGTAAGGTCGTAATTTTTTCATGTTGAGTACCGCTGCGAGGCATTCTAATTCCGTCACGCTATAATTTTTTGAGCGGAATTTAGTTTCTGGGACATGAACGCGATGGGATGTTCATGTCCCGCTTCATCTGTCTAGAATAGAACACCTCCGACACCGGTCTTCGATGCATCACATTGTACGGAGAACCGACGATTAAAATCAGGATTTACGGGTACGGGGGCCTGCGTTAAGGCCAGTTTCAAAACAAGGAATGTTGCCTCAGTGGCATCATTCCATTTTTCCGTATTTTTACCTTTCAATAAATCCGTGATAGGCGCTGCAACTTCCGCTTAATTTTTAATGAACCGGTTATACCATCCAGTCATGCCCAAAAACCGTCTGATCTGTCGCACAGTTTTTGTCCTCGGAAAGTATTAGATGGCGTCAATTTTCTCAGGGTCCGTTTTGATGCCTTCCTGGTCTATAATATGACCTAAATATTTGGTCTCGGTCTGGCAAAATCTGCTTTTTTCGATATTTATAGGGAGTCCAGCTTCCCTCAAACACCCAGCTACATTACTCAAGAGCAAGCTCGTAAGAGAGAACTATACATAAGCTTGCAGAGTGTTTTCGGGGAGTTGGATAAACCGAATAGCATTCGGTACAACCCACGACCGGGGATGATAAATGCGTTTTTGTCTCTGGATTTCTCCTCCAGTTCAACCTGCCAAAATGCCATTTTTAAATCTAAGCTAGTAATAAATTTGGTCTTTTTGACCCTACTAAAAATTGAATTAATGTGAGGAAGTGGATAAGCATCACTCTTGGTGAGGGCATTCACCTTTCTGGCATCAAGACACAGCCCAAGGTTGCCATTGGCCTTTTTCACCCACGCCAAGGGTGATGCCCATGTACTCCGACTCTCTTGAACGCGGTTTTGTCTCTGGATTTCTCCTCCAGTTCAACCTGCCAAAATGCCATTTTTAAATCTGAGCTAGTATTGAATTTGGTCTTTTTGACCCTACTAAAAATTGAATTAATGTGAGGAAGTGGATAAGCATCACTCTTGGTGACGGCATTCACCTTTCTGGCATCAAGACACAGCCTAAGGTTGCCGTTGGCCTTTTTCACCCACGCCAAGGGTGATGCCCATGCACTTCGACTCTCTTCTATTATATCCTGCTCTAGCATTTTATGTAGTTCTAAATCTAACAATGTTTGCCTAGGCAGAGACAATGGATACGGGTGGACAACTTGAGGTTTCGCATCGCCTACGTCGATCTCGTGTTTAAGAATCGTGGTTTTCTTCAGACCAGATGTACTAAACGACGGGAATGAATCGATAACTTCATGAAGCCGTTGGTCAATATTCAACTTGTGCTTTTTTTATCATCATTGGTGAACTCAGATACTTCTAGATTTTTAAACGGAATCGCATTAAAATCATCCCAAAAATCCACTCCCAAAATCATGGACCGTTGAATGGAGGGGATCAGGAAAAATTTGATGGTTTCAGAAAATTGATTTGAAGATTTGATGAATCGATCATTTACTCGAAATCGATCTTTTACTAAATTCTAGACTAGACCCTATAAAACAATGTACAACAACTAAAACACTACAAAAAATATTTATATGCAATATTTTAAATAGTTTTCTTTCAATACGAGACGATTTTTTTTGCTGGGTTAACTAAATAACCTAAAATTATTTTTAAGTTTTAATTTTAATGTTAAATTTTTTGCTGGGTTTGGGTTATAATATATTTGAATAAACAGATGACAATGACAGCAGCTTCCTTCAGCTATATTTATCTCTCTCTATTTCCTTTTTTTTTTGCTATTTGGTGGCCTTTGACGAGCAAAGTTGTTATAGTTTATTTGAAATTAAAATAGATTGTAATTTAATTAATAATCGTGATACAAAAAAAGTTTTTGATTTAATAAAAAGTTAATCAATTTTTTAATTATTTTAAAAAACAACAAAGAAATTAAGAATTGCTTCAATTTCAATATTATTTTCATTCAAGTTATAGTGATTGTTTAGTTATAAAAATATTTTGAAGAATAGTGGGCTAAAATTATACTTATGTCAACCAATCTTAGATCGTATGACGGATCCTCTCAAATATTGGGAAATGAACTCTACTTTGTATCCAGAACTATGTGAAATAGCTGAGAAATATTTAGGTGTAGTGGCCACTTCAGTTCCATCTTAACGCTTGTTTTCTAAAGCAGGCTACGTAATGACGGAAGCAAGAAACAGATTATTGCCAAACCGATTAAATAAAATCTTGTTTTTAAATTCTCTCAACATTTCAGATTGGCATTTAAAAGATTAAAAAAAAAATGTTTTCATAATGATTAAAATTTTAACATTGTTAAAATGAATATTTTTATAAAAAAAAAAGTTTTCTAAAGGATTGAAATTGTAACATTGTTAAAATATATATTTATGTAATAAAAAAAAATGTTAAATTTTAACATTGTTAAAATAAATATTAAAGAAAACATTGACCGAAATTGATTTTTTAATTTTGTTCAGTGTTTGGTTTTTAACAGATTTGTCTTAAGTAAAGTAAGTATACAATGAAATAACAAAAAAAGAACTGTTTTATTACAATATTATTGTAAAAAAAAGTTTTATTTATTACTAATTATGTTTAGTAGCTATATAAATTTACATTTTATTAAATAGTGATTCGATATCATCATCCTCGTCGCTGATAATTATAATTTCGGCCGGTTCCATCTCAATGATGTATACGTCGCTCTCTCTGCTTTATGAATCTGAATCCATATCTGTTAGTTTTATTTAATTAGGACTAAGTTTTGTTTTTATATTTATGTTTTATGGTAAAAATTAAAATTAACCAACCAATATTTATATTTTCATACTCCTCACAAAAGATTTCATCGGAGTCGTACCCGCCTTTTTGGTCTTCTTGGCCACGGTCTTCGTCTTGATCATGATCATTCTTCATCTTCAGCATCTTCAGAAATTCAGAATATATCTCTATTTTTTCAAAAATTAATGCAAATTAAAAATCTATTTGATATACATATATTACTTTTCTTACCTGTTATTGAAAATTTCGAATCCTCCTTCTCCATATATTTCACAATTCCAAAATCAATTCCAATTCCAATTAATACAAAACAAATCAAAATTTCATCAGCACCAGCAGAAAACCAATTTACATTGCAGATTTACACACTATATTGTTGTGTTGTTATTATTGAATATTCAGACAGCACAGAATTCAGTTTGTATTTGTATATTAATAAAAATAACAGATATTTATTTTTTGTGTATGAAAACTTCGGGAGCATGAATATAGATGGATACACTGTATACTTCGGGAGATTGAATATAAATGGACTTTATGCCCCACCATTTTAGGCTTAAAA
Organism: Empis stercorea; assembly: GCA_949752835.1. Classification (NCBI taxonomy): domain Eukaryota; kingdom Metazoa; phylum Arthropoda; class Insecta; order Diptera; family Empididae; genus Empis; species Empis stercorea. The sequence continues at coordinate 38,406,878 of OX457085.1, read as the reverse complement.
AAAATCGATTCGAAAAAATCGATCTTTTGGGTACCGATTTTTTTCTGGATCGCTCTTTACACCATCGATTTTAATCGATTCACGAAATCGATGCTTTTCCAAAGATCGAACATCCCTAGGCTGTTCTAGCTGATTGGACTTTTGGAGCGCAGGATTTCTGAGAATGTAATTAGAGTCAAAGTTCTCTTCCAACTCATGGACATACATCCTTCGGGGACGGACTTGATCCTCGGCTGACTCACCAATTTCCCTCCATTTCCTTTCCAGACTCTTACAAAGTCTATCCAACTGGTTAAGGTTTTCAATATTTTCCAGAATTAAATCTTTTTTGTAACCAGGATATAGATTGTATAAGAGTCTGTTCAGAAAATCGTCATCGCAAATTTCATGCGTCAGACGAAGACGAAGTCCCTTCATGTCCATTCGGAAGTAAGAAAATTTTTCCCGAGAACGTTGCTTCCCGGCTTCCATTAACCGTTTGACATCACCATCATCTTCCCCATCATCGAACTCAATTTTCATGGCCGCTTTTAAGTTGGACCATGCCGTGTTCGAATGCCTGCGAATATATTGCCAGTACCAAGCCTCGGCAGGGCCCTGAAGGAGTTGATTTATCGACAGTACTAAACCTTCCAACGGATATCCATCGCCCTTGGCTAAAGTTTCAATGCGGAAGATGAACTCTGTTAGCGACAGAGCTTTGCCCGAACCATCAAATTGAACCCGCGAGTTGAAACTGGATTACGACTCCGAAAATGTTCAGGGTGGCGGTCGTCAGGTTCATCGTCACTATCATCAAGTGAAAGAGTAGCGACATTTGATGGTTCCCTCACTGGCCTACCCCGGTTCAGTGGTCGCATTACAGACGGTGGATTCTGTGGAACAGGAGCAACTAAACGGGGCTCTGCAGCTGGTTCAGAAAGGTGTTGTCGGGCTACCAGCACTTGGAGTTCAGCGATTTGTTGCCGCTGTTCTTCGAGCAGACTGGACATAGCAGAAATTTGAGATTGATCGAAATGGGTTGCAGAGGCTACCACGGATGTATTATGAGGCAAGTGGAAGCTTTGACGTTGCGACTGATTTTGAAAACGGTTATCTCTTCTTTCAGATGAACCAGATTTCTTTTTTGCACCTGTGGACAACCGCGTTGATGACCCCTGTATCGAAGTGGAGTCAGAATGCGGCGAATTATTTGAGAGCTCTGCTGACTAACCCCCTTTCGAGAGGTCATCAACGTAGGACCTGGGTCAGAAGAAGGGTGGCCGGTCAATATGATTGGAGGTGGAAGAAGCGGGTGTTTCGGCAACACCCACTTTCCACTGGGATTGACTCCGGCGTCCACAGGCGTCCTCGGATTTTGTTCTAGGAGTGGACCTGTAGCTCCCTCTTGTTCGGCGATTACTGTCAACATACCATCCCCAGAATACGAGTGGTCGTTCACGAATTCGGCTGAGCTCCGAAGTTAGATCGTTGATTATTCTACGCACAGATGACGAGTAATCCTTACGATATCCCTTCAAGCGATGTAGGCCATCTACCATATGATGGAATTTTGTGGCAGCGCGGAGCAATTGATCCTCATTCGTTTCTCGGATACCATCACTAACCAACGCGTGACATGCCGCTGCTTTACGCTCACAAACTTCTAATTCTACGGCGGAATCGGCAATAACCCCTTTTGGTGGACGACGACTATGACGTTGCTCGCGTTCTACGGCATTGCACAGCTACGCATATTATGACTGGGCATTCATCGCTGAACCCACGAAACCCCGCAGTGCAAGCTAGTACTGCAGCTTATCAGGATCTAACCTGGCCGGATCCACTATGGTTCGATACGTGAATTATAGTATCCAGATATTTAATAAATAATAAGTATAAACAAATTTTTTTTTACTGTACTATATTACATTATAAAATAAAATAAAAATGTTATATAAATATAAAATTAGAATGTTATTCTTATTAATATATAATAATTGTAATACATAAACATAAAAGTAAAAGAAAATACTTTATATGTTGCGTAAGGTTAGTTAAATTAAAGATATTGTAAACATATGTGGAAATATCTATGTTAAAAATATAAATAATAAATTAAATAAAACACGTGCTATATGCATAAATATGGGGACGTACCATATGTCCCCAACTTATAGGTCCCTAAGGGACTTATGGCTCCCTCAAATGGTCCATAATTCCCTGTGGAATAATAACCCACCTATGTAGGTTATAAGTCCCCCGGGAACTTATGACACTGAGAAATTTCATAATTTAATGCCACGCCAGAAGTCCCCAATATATAAGTTCCCTAAAAATCAAAACATTTGATATTCATAATAAAAAAATCAAAAAATTCAAAATTTATTAGAACAAATAAAAAAAAATCCAATTAATGAAATTAAAATTAAATTACAATTTAGGTAAAGACGACAAATGTGTTTTGGATAATTGTCCTAAAAAAAGGACATAAAGGTTTTGATACTTGAGCCTATTCAGATATTGTTTTAAAACAATCGTCACATATTTTAAAATCATTGCATGGTTGTATTACTAAGTTACGCGGCTTTTCGCAGCAAAAACAACAACTTAGTGAATTTTGAGTATTAAATTGCTTTTCTTCATCGTCATCTTTATCACAGTCAACATTATTATTTTCATTATAGTTATCATCAATTTCACTAACATCATCATCTTGCATATCAATAATATAATTTTATTGTTATTAAAATTATAATGATTATGCCTTAATTGAGAAATGAATTCATTTATAGTTATTTTTTTTTATCTTATTTGTCGATGTTGTGTTTAATATATTCGATGTTATAATTATATGGCTCTTGTGCCAATATATTATATATTTGTCGAATATAAAAACTGGAAGCGTTAATATTTTTTATTTGGACGATATTATTTTTGGCTTTTGCCAGTTAAATAATACCCTGTTTGAATAAAACTCCAAATTTAATATTTTAGACTTTATTTGTTCAGAATAGCTTTATTATTAAACATTAACTCTGTACAAAACTTTACTGTTTCGAGAGTTGTTTAACGAAAGCTGAACAAATTCCAACTCTCTGAATTACCAAAAAACCAACGTATTTATAGGCAAATATTAATTTGCCGGCCTTTGTTTACATAAAAATGTAAACGAACTTTGTTTTATTAATAACATAATTAATTTATGATTGAGTAATTGCACTCAATATTAATTATTATTAATTGTTTGTTTTCATACCCAAAATTGCATAGTCGACAAAATTGTGCACTAAGCATTATTAAATTATTGACACAATTTAATAATACAAATTTAACTAGAACAATATTTTATATTTGAATAAATACTGTTCTTGTTACGCAATGCGAAAAGCAAATATTTTATGGTACAAACAATTAGTTATCGTTTATTACAAAGACGGTGTTTTTATTCCACAACACCTCCCCCTTTGAAGTACAAAAAATGGATACATTTTTTGAATGTTGGGCAATTCAGAGTTGTTCAATTTATTCAGCTTTTTTTTACAATTTTTTAATCTTATTTTCTATACATTTTATTTTCATATATATTTTTTTTCACAATTTTTAATATACAAATTTTTTTTTTTAAATTTCAATTCCTTTTCAACTTTATTTTAATACATTTTTTCTTCAATACATTTATATTTATTTTCCTTTTATTCTTTCTTTAAACATTTTGTTTTAAAAACCGAATTATGCACTCTTAACAATTGGTTAAGAAAATTCACCTATCTTTAAGAGATCAGGCTCGGTCGTTTCCCTAAAACATTTTTTATTTTTATAGCATTTTAACAATTGTTTCAATATTTTTTAATTCAATTTTTATACTTCTTTCAAATAACTTTTTAATTTCTTTTACAACAATTTTACATTTAATTTCAACAATTGTTTTAATTAAATTTTCATAACCATGTTGCATTTCATTTTAATAATTTTATATCTCAATTCTACATTTCAATTTTAATCATTTTACAATTCATTCAATTTTAACTCAATTTTCATAATTTCTTTTAATATTAAACAATTTTTTCCAATACATCATTAATATACAATTTACGTTTTTAATCTTCAATTTTATACAATATTTATTTTTTAAAACATCAATATACGTTTTACATTTTTCATCTTTAAATAATACTTCATTTTTTCATTTTTTAAAGAACTTTACATATTTCTTCCTTTACATAAAACAATATTAAATATTTCTTCATTTTTAAATAATATTTTAAACATCAATTTTAAATATTTTCATAATTTTTTTTTTTTTTTTTTTTATATAATTTACAAAACAACTTTATTTTTATTTTCAATCATTATTTATTTAATATTAACTTTAATAATCTTCTACTTCCTTCCCCTTTTATCCTTTTTTTATATTTATTTACCCCCTTTTTTTTTTTTTTTTTGTATTAATTCTAACAATTATTCATTAAAATTTTACAAATTATTTTTATTCTAAAAATTTTTTTTTTATACTTTTTTATTTTTATTTTATATATTACAATTTCCTATATATATAATTTTCTATATTATTAAAATTATTTTATTATTTTTTCAACATTAAATACATCCATTTTTTTTTTATTTCTTTCTATTACCATTCGTTTTCTATATTATCATTGATTTTAAATTTTTCAATTTAATTTATAACTTAGTCTAAAGGTATGCAAATTTAAATTTAGACTATTTTAATAACTTTCAACTATATATATATTTTTTTTACAAGTGCATTTATTTTTTTAATAAAACTCTACTTCGTTTTTCTTTTAACTGTAATTGGCTAGTTAATTATTATTCTCGAAAGTTAAAATTTATAATAATAAATTTACTAAAAGTTTAATTTTAAGTACTAACAAAAAATTTTAAACTGAATATTATACCCCCAAAACTTAAAATTATATTTATTATGTTGTATTGCTAAAACTACATTTATATAAAAAATTAATTTGATTTGAAATTTTTCTCCTAAAAATATGCACCTAAAAAGATTAATTATTCTTATCAAAGACAAAACAATTTTTATTGAAATATAAAAAACTAATCTAGATTTAACATATTAATCGTATAAAGTTATAAAAATCATTATTTTCGAGTTTCCTAATTTTATGCATGTTTCCTAAAATATTTATAATTCCGTGGATTTATAGAAGGATAGTATTTATGAGTTTTGTGCGCATTTGCTAGCGAACAATTTTCATTCGATTTTTCCTTTAGTATTTGTATTTCAGTATTTTGAGTTAAATTATTTATTTTTACAACAAAATTTGTATTCAAGTTTGTCCCTTTTTGGCGCTTTTCCTTTTGTTGAATAAATTCTGCTTCTATTTTTTCTTCGTGCTTTTCGACATAATTTTCTGCATTTTCATTAAATTCTATTATATGTCAATTTTCCTGCTGTGGAACTATACTCGGTTTAAGTTCCGAAATTAACATTTCTTCGTTTGTATCCTGTACTTCTTCATTGTTATATACAAGTCTAATATGACTTAATGCTTCTTCCGAATTTTCTTCATATTTATGTATCTTTTTATTTCTACTTTTATTTTTTCTACATTGTTTTTTTTTTACGTTGCTTATAGTTTTAGTTTTTTTATGCTGTATTTCTATAACAGTTCCAAATTCTATTTTTTCTACGTCCAAGTTTTTACTCTCTTCTACTACATTATATTCTTCTATTACTTCGGATTGTTTCATTTTATTTATTACACTGTTGTCTTTTAATTTATTTTCTCCACAAAAATTTATAGGATTATACTTGTTTTCCATTTCTTTTAACTCTGGTTGTTTGTATGCCGAATTCATCAATACTAAATTATTTGGGTAGCACCCAAGCGTGGTACTACTGCAAGCTAGAAATGAACATAAATTTACTTCAGGTTTTCTAATTGGGCGTTTAACAAAAGGAACTTCTATCGCCTTTTGTTCATTTGTGGTACTCGAAATTTCCTGTAATTTTGACGTACCCTGAATATTGCATTTTTTATATAAGTTATTATAATTAGAACTACCATCTTTGGGTATTCTTTTCTCCATATTAATTACTTCATATTCATTATCTATTTCATTATTACTACAAAAATCTTCATGACTATTTTTCAATGTTTTACTATGCCCTTGTGGCGTATTATATGCAATATTTTGACTACTTTTTTCCTCAATTTTAAATGAATTTCTATTCATTATGATAACCTGAGCTCCATTGTCATTTGGGAACTTTGCTTTTTCTATGTTTGATGTATTCAGTGGTAATTCAGTATTTTTCTGTAAATTTTGTCTTCTTAATAACATAATGGTGGGGGATGAATCAGGGCGTTTTGATTCATCCCTTATTAAAGCACGCGATTCGAATTTTTGCTTAGCAGGGCAGTGAAATATACTGTGCCCTGGGCAGTCGCACCATTCACAATTTGGCGCCACTAAATTTTCTCTGTATGTTGTACAAAAACGGCTAGTATGACCTAGTTCCCCACAACTATAACATTTTAAATTATTTTTATTAGTTCTATAATTATTATTTTTATTAGTTGCACTAAAATTTCTATTGTAGCTATTTATATTGTTCGTGTAATTTATTTTCTGATTTCGTTCCGAGTTCCTTTGGAAATTTTGTAGTCCAGAAGAATAATTTTCGTTATTGAAATTATTATTATTTTCATTTTTATGATAACCTGTCTTTTGATCATCCATTTTCATTAATAATTTCTTTAATAATGTAGAAATAGCATTTTCCCTTGACAGATTTTCTGTTGAGTTGCTGAATGTGTAGTTTTCCCTACCGTATTCGATCGCCTTTTTTACTGCTATGTTTAAATTTGAGCAATTTTGTGATCTCACATAAAATTTCAATTGTTCCGAACATAATCCTCTTATAAAACTGCGTTTTGCTACTTTCGTCATTTCCTCTTTTAGAACCCTACCCTCACCTGGGTAAGTGTTTTCTACCATAATTGTGTAGGCCTCCAGCTTTTGCAAGAGTCTACTTCCAAAATTTTCTACTGTTTCATCCAGTCACTGATAATATGCCTCCAATTCCCTAGCTAATTGAGGAAGGTCCTTATAAGGTACAAAGTAATCACACAAAACATTTTTGAATTCTTCAAAATCTATAATATTATTGTGTTGGAAAAGAGCATTCGCTTTTCCTTTTAATTTACTTCTTATAAGATTGTTTAGAACAAAACTTCTTACCCTAAATTCAGTTACATAATAAGCTTCTTCAGCCAGATATAGAAAATTTTGTAAATCCAGAGTCGGGTTCTCCCCTGACCCTGAAAATACTGGTACATGTACTAAAAAAGCTTCAAATGTCTCAGTGACGGACACCATTCCGTCGCTAAAAGACATTTTTTATAAAAAACGAAAGCTACATAAAACACATAAATTTTTTGGAAAAACCCATATTACCAAACTAAAAGAAATTATACAGAGAAATTTCCTTAAAAAAACGCGAGACTCTTAAGACAAAATAAATCTTCCTATTCACTAACATTTTTTGATACCTTTTTTTTATTAACTAGCCAAATACAAAAAAAATTAATTTCCTTTAAATTTAGATCTAAAGATCCCAAACAAAATAAACTATTTATAAAAAACGATTTATATAAATCATGTATAAGAAAAAAAACTATAATTTTATTTTTATTTCATTTTTTTTTATTTTATGCTCTCATAATAATATATATTACAAAGACGGTGTTTTTATTCCACAACACCTCCCCCTTTGAAGTACAAAAAATGGATACATTTTTTGAATGTTGGGCAATTCAGAGTTGTTCAATCTATTCAGCTTTTTTTTACAATTTTTTAATCTTATTTTCTATACATTTTATTTTCATATATATTTTTTTTCACAATTTTTAATATACAAATTTTTTTTTTTAAATTTCAATTCCTTTTCAACTTTATTTTAATACATTTTTTCTTCAATACATTTATATTTATTTTCCTTTTATTCTTTCTTTAAACATTTTGTTTTAAAAACCGAATTATGCACTCTTAACAATTGGTTAAGAAAATTCACCTATCTTTAAGAGATCAGGCTCGGTCGTTTCCCTAAAACATTTTTTATTTTTATAGCATTTTAACAATTGTTTCAATATTTTTTAATTCAATTTTTATACTTCTTTCAAATAACTTTTTAATTTCTTTTACAACAATTTTACATTTAATTTCAACAATTGTTTTAATTAAATTTTCATAACCATGTTGCATTTCATTTTAATAATTTTATATCTCAATTCTACATTTCAATTTTAATCATTTTACAATTCATTCAATTTTAACTCAATTTTCATAATTTCTTTTAATATTAAACAATTTTTTCCAATACAACATTAATATACAATTTACGTTTTTAATCTTCAATTTTATACAATATTTATATTTTAAAACATCAATATACGTTTTACATTTTTCATCTTTAAATAATACTTCATTTTTTCATTTTTTAAAGAACTTTACATATTTCTTCCTTTACATAAAACAATATTAAATATTTCTTCATTTTTAAATAATATTTTAAACATCAATTTTAAATATTTTCATAATTTTTTTTTTTTTTTTTTTTATATAATTTACAAAACAACTTTATTTTTATTTTCAATCATTATTTATTTAATATTAACTTTAATAATCTTCTACTTCCTTCCCCTTTTATCCTTTTTTTATATTTATTTACCCCCTTTTTTTTTTTTTTTGTATTAATTCTAACAATTATTCATTAAAATTTTACAAATTATTTTTATTCTAAAAATTTTTTTTTTATACTTTTTTATTTTTATTTTATATATTACAATTTCCTATATATATAATTTTCTATATTATTAAAATTATTTTATTATTTTTTCAACATTAAATACATCAATTTTTTTTTTATTTCTTTCTATTACCATTCGTTTTCTATATTATCATTGATTTTAAATTTTTCAATTTAATTTATAACTTAGTCTAAAGGTATGCAAATTTAAATTTAGACTATTTTAATAACTTTCAACTATATATATATTTTTTTTACAAGTGCATTTATTTTTTTAATAAAACTCTACTTCGTTTTTCTTTTAACTGTAATTGGCTAGTTAATTATTATTCTCGAAAGTTAAAATTTATAATAATAAATTTACTAAAAGTTTAATTTTAAGTACTAACAAAAAATTTTAAACTGAATATTATACCCCCAAAACTTAAAATTATATTTATTATGTTGTATTGCTAAAACTACATTTATATAAAAAATTAATTTGATTTGAAATTTTTCTCCTAAAAATATGCACCTAAAAAGATTAATTATTCTTATCAAAGACAAAACAATTTTTATTGAAATATAAAAAACTAATCTAGATTTAACATATTAATCGTATAAAGTTATAAAAATCATTATTTTCGAGTTTCCTAATTTTATGCATGTTTCCTAAAATATTTATAATTCCGTGGATTTATAGAAGGATAGTATTTATGAGTTTTGTGCGCATTTGCTAGCGAACAATTTTCATTCGATTTTTCCTTTAGTATTTGTATTTTAGTATTTTGAGTTAAATTATTTATTTTTACAACAAAATTTGTATTCAAGTTTGTCCCTTTTTGGCGCTTTTCCTTTTGTTGAATAAATTCTGCTTCTATTTTTTCTTCGTGCTTTTCGACATAATTTTCTGCATTTTCATTAAATTCTATTATATGTCAATTTTCCTGCTGTGGAACTATACTCGGTTTAAGTTCCGAAATTAACATTTCTTCGTTTGTATCCTGTACTTCTTCATTGTTATATACAAGTCTAATATGACTTAATGCTTCTTCCGAATTTTCTTCATATTTATGTATCTTTTTATTTCTACTTTTATTTTTTCTACATTGTTTTTTTTTTACGTTGCTTATAGTTTTAGTTTTTTTATGCTGTATTTCTATAACAGTTCCAAATTCTATTTTTTCTACGTCCAAGTTTTTACTCTCTTCTACTACATTATATTCTTCTATTACTTCGGATTGTTTCATTTTATTTATTACACTGTTGTCTTTTAATTTATTTTCTCCACAAAAATTTATAGGATTATACTTGTTTTCCATTTCTTTTAACTCTGGTTGTTTGTATGCCGAATTCATCAATACTAAATTATTTGGGTAGCACCCAAGCGTGGTACTACTGCAAGCTAGAAATGAACATAAATTTACTTCAGGTTTTCTAATTGGGCGTTTAACAAAAGGAACTTCTATCGCCTTTTGTTCATTTGTGGTACTCGAAATTTCCTGTAATTTTGACGTACCCTGAATATTGCATTTTTTATATAAGTTATTATAATTAGAACTACCATCTTTGGGTATTCTTTTCTCCATATTAATTACTTCATATTCATTATCTATTTCATTATTACTACAAAAATCTTCATGACTATTTTTCAATGTTTTACTATGCCCTTGTGGCGTATTATATGCAATATTTTGACTACTTTTTTCCTCAATTTTAAATGAATTTCTATTCATTATGATAACCTGAGCTCCATTGTCATTTGGGAACTTTGCTTTTTCTATGTTTGATGTATTCAGTGGTAATTCAGTATTTTTCTGTAAATTTTGTCTTCTTAATAACATAATGGTGGGGGATGAATCAGGGCGTTTTGATTCATCCCTTATTAAAGCACGCGATTCGAATTTTTGCTTAGCAGGGCAGTGAAATATACTGTGCCCTGGGCAGTCGCACCATTCACAATTTGGCGCCACTAAATTTTCTCTGTATGTTGTACAAAAACGGCTAGTATGACCTAGTTCCCCACAACTATAACATTTTAAATTATTTTTATTAGTTCTATAATTATTATTTTTATTAGTTGCACTAAAATTTCTATTGTAGCTATTTATATTGTTCGTGTAATTTATTTTCTGATTTCGTTCCGAGTTCCTTTGGAAATTTTGTAGTCCAGAAGAATAATTTTCGTTATTGAAATTATTATTATTTTCATTTTTATGATAACCTGTCTTTTGATCATCCATTTTCATTAATAATTTCTTTAATAATGTAGAAATAGCATTTTCCCTTGACAGATTTTCTGTTGAGTTGCTGAATGTGTAGTTTTCCCTACCGTATTCGATCGCCTTTTTTACTGCTATGTTTAAATTTGAGCAATTTTGTGATCTCACATAAAATTTCAATTGTTCCGAACATAATCCTCTTATAAAACTGCGTTTTGCTACTTTCGTCATTTCCTCTTTTAGAACCCTACCCTCACCTGGGTAAGTGTTTTCTACCATAATTGTGTAGGCCTCCAGCTTTTGCAAGAGTCTACTTCCAAAATTTTCTACTGTTTCATCCAGTCACTGATAATATGCCTCCAATTCCCTAGCTAATTGAGGAAGGTCCTTATAAGGTACAAAGTAATCACACAAAACATTTTTGAATTCTTCAAAATCTATAATATTATTGTGTTGGAAAAGAGCATTCGCTTTTCCTTTTAATTTACTTCTTATAAGATTGTTTAGAACAAAACTTCTTACCCTAAATTCAGTTACATAATAAGCTTCTTCAGCCAGATATAGAAAATTTTGTAAATCCAGAGTCGGGTTCTCCCCTGACCCTGAAAATACTGGTACATGTACTAAAAAAGCTTCAAATGTCTCAGTGACGGACACCATTCCGTCGCTAAAAGACATTTTTTATAAAAAACGAAAGCTACATAAAACACATAAAATTTTTGGAAAAACCCATATTACCAAACTAAAAGAAATTATACAGAGAAATTTCCTTAAAAAAACGCGAGACTCTTAAGACAAAATAAATCTTCCTATTCACTAACATTTTTTGATACCTTTTTTTTATTAACTAGCCAAATACAAAAAAAATTAATTTCCTTTAAATTTAGATCTAAAGATCCCAAACAAAATAAACTATTTATAAAAAACGATTTATATAAATCATGTATAAGAAAAAAAACTATAATTTTATTTTTATTTCATTTTTTTTTATTTTATGCTCTCATAATAATATATATTACAAAGACGGTGTTTTTATTCCACAACACCTCCCCCTTTGAAGTACAAAAAATGGATACATTTTTTGAATGTTGGGCAATTCAGAGTTGTTCAATTTATTCAGCTTTTTTTTACAATTTTTTAATCTTATTTTCTATACATTTTATTTTCATATATATTTTTTTTCACAATTTTTAATATACAAATTTTTTTTTTTAAATTTCAATTCCTTTTCAACTTTATTTTAATACATTTTTTCTTCAATACATTTATATTTATTTTCCTTTTATTCTTTCTTTAAACATTTTGTTTTAAAAACCGAATTATGCACTCTTAACAATTGGTTAAGAAAATTCACCTATCTTTAAGAGATCAGGCTCGGTCGTTTCCCTAAAACATTTTTTATTTTTATAGCATTTTAACAATTGTTTCAATATTTTTTAATTCAATTTTTATACTTCTTTCAAATAACTTTTTAATTTCTTTTACAACAATTTTACATTTAATTTCAACAATTGTTTTAATTAAATTTTCATAACCATGTTGCATTTCATTTTAATAATTTTATATCTCAATTCTACATTTCAATTTTAATCATTTTACAATTCATTCAATTTTAACTCAATTTTCATAATTTCTTTTAATATTAAACAATTTTTTCCAATACAACATTAATATACAATTTACGTTTTTAATCTTCAATTTTATACAATATTTATTTTTTAAAACATCAATATACGTTTTACATTTTTCATCTTTAAATAATACTTCATTTTTTCATTTTTTAAAGAACTTTACATATTTCTTCCTTTACATAAAACAATATTAAATATTTCTTCATTTTTAAATAATATTTTAAACATCAATTTTAAATATTTTCATAATTTTTTTTTTTTTTTTTTTTATATAATTTACAAAACAACTTTATTTTTATTTTCAATCATTATTTATTTAATATTAACTTTAATAATCTTCTACTTCCTTCCCCTTTTATCCTTTTTTTATATTTATTTACCCCCTTTTTTTTTTTTTTTTTTGTATTAATTCTAACAATTATTCATTAAAATTTTACAAATTATTTTTATTCTAAAAATTTTTTTTTTATACTTTTTTATTTTTATTTTATATATTACAATTTCCTATATATATAATTTTCTATATTATTAAAATTATTTTATTATTTTTTCAACATTAAATACATCCATTTTTTTTTTATTTCTTTCTATTACCATTCGTTTTCTATATTATCATTGATTTTAAATTTTTCAATTTAATTTATAACTTAGTCTAAAGGTATGCAAATTTAAATTTAGACTATTTTAATAACTTTCAACTATATATATATTTTTTTTACAAGTGCATTTATTTTTTTAATAAAACTCTACTTCGTTTTTCTTTTAACTGTAATTGGCTAGTTAATTATTATTCTCGAAAGTTAAAATTTATAATAATAAATTTACTAAAAGTTTAATTTTAAGTACTAACAAAAAATTTTAAACTGAATATTATACCCCCAAAACTTAAAATTATATTTATTATGTTGTATTGCTAAAACTACATTTATATAAAAAATTAATTTGATTTGAAATTTTTCTCCTAAAAATATGCACCTAAAAAGATTAATTATTCTTATCAAAGACAAAACAATTTTTATTGAAATATAAAAAACTAATCTAGATTTAACATATTAATCGTATAAAGTTATAAAAATCATTATTTTCGAGTTTCCTAATTTTATGCATGTTTCCTAAAATATTTATAATTCCGTGGATTTATAGAAGGATAGTATTTATGAGTTTTGTGCGCATTTGCTAGCGAACAATTTTCATTCGATTTTTCCTTTAGTATTTGTATTTCAGTATTTTGAGTTAAATTATTTATTTTTACAACAAAATTTGTATTCAAGTTTGTCCCTTTTTGGCGCTTTTCCTTTTGTTGAATAAATTCTGCTTCTATTTTTTCTTCGTGCTTTTCGACATAATTTTCTGCATTTTCATTAAATTCTATTATATGTCAATTTTCCTGCTGTGGAACTATACTCGGTTTAAGTTCCGAAATTAACATTTCTTCGTTTGTATCCTGTACTTCTTCATTGTTATATACAAGTCTAATATGACTTAATGCTTCTTCCGAATTTTCTTCATATTTATGTATCTTTTTATTTCTACTTTTATTTTTTCTACATTGTTTTTTTTTTACGTTGCTTATAGTTTTAGTTTTTTTATGCTGTATTTCTATAACAGTTCCAAATTCTATTTTTTCTACGTCCAAGTTTTTACTCTCTTCTACTACATTATATTCTTCTATTACTTCGGATTGTTTCGTTTTATTTATTACACTGTTGTCTTTTAATTTATTTTCTCCACAAAAATTTATAGGATTATACTTGTTTTCCATTTCTTTTAACTCTGGTTGTTTGTATGCCGAATTCATCAATACTAAATTATTTGGGTAGCACCCAAGCGTGGTACTACTGCAAGCTAGAAATGAACATAAATTTACTTCAGGTTTTCTAATTGGGCGTTTAACAAAAGGAACTTCTATCGCCTTTTGTTCATTTGTGGTACTCGAAATTTCCTGTAATTTTGACGTACCCTGAATATTGCATTTTTTATATAAGTTATTATAATTAGAACTACCATCTTTGGGTATTCTTTTCTCCATATTAATTACTTCATATTCATTATCTATTTCATTATTACTACAAAAATCTTCATGACTATTTTTCAATGTTTTACTATGCCCTTGTGGCGTATTATATGCAATATTTTGACTACTTTTTTCCTCAATTTTAAATGAATTTCTATTCATTATGATAACCTGAGCTCCATTGTCATTTGGGAACTTTGCTTTTTCTATGTTTGATGTATTCAGTGGTAATTCAGTATTTTTCTGTAAATTTTGTCTTCTTAATAACATAATGGTGGGGGATGAATCAGGGCGTTTTGATTCATCCCTTATTAAAGCACGCGATTCGAATTTTTGCTTAGCAGGGCAGTGAAATATACTGTGCCCTGGGCAGTCGCACCATTCACAATTTGGCGCCACTAAATTTTCTCTGTATGTTGTACAAAAACGGCTAGTATGACCTAGTTCCCCACAACTATAACATTTTAAATTATTTTTATTAGTTCTATAATTATTATTTTTATTAGTTGCACTAAAATTTCTATTGTAGCTATTTATATTGTTCGTGTAATTTATTTTCTGATTTCGTTCCGAGTTCCTTTGGAAATTTTGTAGTCCAGAAGAATAATTTTCGTTATTGAAATTATTATTATTTTCATTTTTATGATAACCTGTCTTTTGATCATCCATTTTCATTTATAATTTCTTTAATAATGTAGAAATAGCATTTTCCCTTGACAGATTTTCTGTTGAGTTGCTGAATGTGTAGTTTTCCCTACCGTATTCGATCGCCTTTTTTACTGCTATGTTTAAATTTGAGCAATTTTGTGATCTCACATAAAATTTCAATTGTTCCGAACATAATCCTCTTATAAAACTGCGTTTTGCTACTTTCGTCATTTCCTCTTTTAGAACCCTACCCTCACCTGGGTAAGTGTTTTCTACCATAATTGTGTAGGCCTCCAGCTTTTGCAAGAGTCTACTTCCAAAATTTTCTACTGTTTCATCCTGTCACTGATAATATGCCTCCAATTCCCTAGCTAATTGAGGAAGGTCCTTATAAGGTACAAAGTAATCACACAAAACATTTTTGAATTCTTCAAATCTATAATATTATTGTGTTGGAAAAGAGCATTCGCTTTTCCTTTTAATTTACTTCTTATAAGATTGTTTAGAACAAAACTTCTTACCCTAAATTCAGTTACATAATAAGCTTCTTCAGCCAGATATAGAAAATTTTGTAAATCCAGAGTCGGGTTCTCCCCTGACCCTGAAAATACTGGTACATGTACTAAAAAAGCTTCAAATGTCTCAGTGACGGACACCATTCCGTCGCTAAAAGACATTTTTTATAAAAAACGAAAGCTACATAAAACACATAAAATTTTTGGAAAAACCCATATTACCAAACTAAAAGAAATTATACAGAGAAATTTCCTTAAAAAAACGCGAGACTCTTAATACAAAATAAATCTTCCTATTCACTAACATTTTTTGATACCTTTTTTTTATTAACTAGCCAAATACAAAAAAAATTAATTTCCTTTAAATTTAGATCTAAAGATCCCAAACAAAATAAACTATTTATAAAAAACGATTTATATAAATCATGTATAAGAAAAAAAACTATAATTTTATTTTTATTTCATTTTTTTTTATTTTATGCTCTCATAATAATATATAGGTACTTTGATTTGTATTTTGATACCAAAAAAATTATTACAACAAAATAATATACAAATTAAACAGAAACTACGCAAAATTGCGTCGTGTTTGTCCCTTTTTCGCTTCACGCGAAGTACAAGGGTGTTTATTTGTATTTTTTTTTTGTGTGTTTCGTTGTATTTTACTGACGTAACTTACTCGTTTTCGTTGTAGGCTGCTTTATATTTATAATAAAATTGCTCTCGACTTGATTTAAAAAAAAACTGCCTTTGCTCTTCCTTTGATTTTTTTGTCCGTGAACAAAATCCTGCTTTTTTGATTTTCTCAATAATTTCCAATAGTGGTCCAAAAAAAATGGTGGTTCTACCAAGAAACGCAGTACTTGGTTAACCGGCTGCGCCAATGTTGTGTTTAATATATTCGATGTTATAATTATATGGCTCTTGTGCCAATATATTATATATTTGTCGAATATAAAAACTGGAAGCGTTAATATTTGTTATTTGGACGATATTATTTTTGGCTTTTGCCAGTTAAATAATACCCTGTTTGAATAAAACTCCAAATTTAATATTTTAGACTTTATTTGTTCAGAAAAGCTTTATTATTAAACATTAACTCTGTACAAAACTTTACTGTTTCGAGAGTTGTTTAACGAAAGCTGAACAAATTCCAACTCTCTGAATTACCAAAAAACCAACGTATTTATAGGCAAATATTAATTTGCCGGCCTTTGTTTACATAAAAATGTAAACGAACTTTGTTTTATTAATAACATAATTAATTTATGATTGAGTAATTGCACTCAATATTAATTATTATTAATTGTTTGTTTTCATACCCAAAATTGCATAGTCGACAAAATTGTGCACTAAGCATTATTAAATTATTGACACAATTTAATAATACAAATTTAACTAGAACAATATTTTATATTTGAATAAATACTGTTCTTGTTACGCAATGCGAAAAGCAAATATTTTATGGTACAAACAATTAGTTATCGTTTATTACAAAGACGGTGTTTTTATTCCACAACAGTCGATAAGAGTATTAATAACTATGTCACGACGTAGAGAATTTGTTATCTTATTGCAGAACTTATCTAGGGTACCCTCAATTGATGCTAAAAAATCGATTGTGGAATTATATTCCTCATGTAGTAAGCAATCTATAAATTTATAGAATTGACCATGGGTAACTAACTTTTTACTTAATTTACAATTATAGTTTTCCAATTTACTGGTTGTTCTGAAATTTTCCTTATAAACTGTGAAGCGTTCTGGAGTTTCCTAAATGTGGAAAATATAAAAATATATAAAAAAAATTTTATACCTTCTGCTTCCGTTGTTTTCGAAATATTTAATAAATGGTTTTAAGATCCCGTGCTGGCTATAGCCATATTTAAAAGAATTTCAAATGCTTCAGTAATGGTAAAATCAATATCACTGGGCTTCAGTAATGGTAAAATCAAAAAGTTTGAGAAAATCTTAACGACTTCACTATTTTGTCTCATAGCATATAAACAAATAGGGAATTTTAGCTATTTTCCACTTTAATGCCCTTATGTGATGGAACCAAAAACCTCTTATTTCCACAGTTGGAAATTAAAATAAAATGAAATTACATATGAACAATAAATATTTAAGTATATAATTTATTGAAATAAATTAGATATATTAGTAAATTGATCCAAGACAATAAAAATGTAAGTATTTCCTTTTTTAGACCTGAGATACGGACCTAATAAGTCAATATTAATATATTGCCACGGACGAACAGGAGGACTCTGGATAACCATAGGCGGCCTTAAGCAAATGTTAGGTGCTTTCGATTCTTTGCACGCCTCGCACCACGAAATATAATGGGTTATCTCAGCTCGCATTTTGGGCCAAAAATATATTCGTTGAATTTGCTCTACAGTTTTGTCTACCCCCGATTGTGCGGACAAAGGATCATCGTGGAAGTGTCGGATCACACTGAATCTTAACGCAGGAGGCACCCACAGTTTCCAGAAGCGTAAATCAGTAATTTGATGGTTTCGAAAATGTTGCCGTTTGTAAATGACCCCATCCACGATTTAATGTCTGGGAATTTACTCTGATTATTGGAGAAAATGTTCACGTGGCGTTGATATTCAGTGTCTTGAAAAGAGGGATCATGTGCATCGACAATATTGAGATGTTTCAACTCCTCGGCTATCTCGTCGAGTTCTACCCGAGATAGCGCGTCCGCTACAATATTGTCGCTGCCTTTCCTGTGCTCAATCTTAAAATCAAAAACCTGAAGTTTCAAACTCCAACGCGCCAACCGGCCGGACAAATCCTTTTGGTTCATCAACCATTTTAGGCTGGCCCCTCAATGTAAGGTCGTAATTTTTTCATGTTGAGTACCGCTGCGAGGCATTCTAATTCCGTCACGCTATAATTTTTTGAGCGGAATTTAGTTTCTGGGACATGAACGCGATGGGATGTTCATGTCCCGCTTCATCTGTCTAGAATAGAACACCTCCGACACCGGTCTTCGATGCATCACATTGTACGGAGAACCGACGATTAAAATCGGTATTTACGAGTACGGGGGCGTTAAGGCCAGTTTCAAAACAAGGAATGTTGCCTCAGTGGCATCATTCCATTTTTCCGTATTTTTACCTTTCAATAAATCCGTGATAGGCGCTGCAACTTCCGCTTAATTTTTAATGAACCGGTTATACCATCCAGTCATGCCCAAAAACCGTCTGATCTGTCGCACAGTTTTTGTCCCCGGAAAGTTTTGGATGGCGTCAATTTTCTCAGGGTCCGTTTTGATGCCTTCCTGGTCTATTATATGACCTAAATATTTGGTCTCGGTCTGGCAAAATCTGTTTTTTTCGATATTAGTCGTGAGTCCAGCTTCCCTCAAACACCCAGCTACTTTACTTAAGAGCAACATATGGGTGTCAAAGTCCTCCGAGAGGATCAAAAGATCATCAAGCTAGACAATGACATCCTCATGAAGCTCGTAAGGGATAACTATCCATAAGCTTGCCGAGTGTTTTCGGGGAGTTGGACAAACCGGATAGCATTCGGTACAACCCACGGCCGGGGACGATAAATGCGTTTTTTGTCTCTGGATTTCTCCTCCAGTTCAACCTGCCAAAATGCCATTTTTAAATCTAAGCTAGTAATAAATTTGGTCTTTTTGACCCTACTAAAAATTGAATTAATGTGAGGAAGTGGATAAGCATCACTCTTTGTGACGGCATTCACCTTTCTTGCATCAAGACACAGCCTAAGGTTGCCGTTGGCCTTTTTCACCCACGCCAAGGGTGATGCACATGCACTTCGACTCTCTTCTATTATATCCTGCTCTAGCATTTTATGTAGTTCTAAATCTAACAATGTTTGCATAGGCAGAGACAATGGATACGCGTGGACAACTTGAGGTTTCGCATCGCCTACGTCGATCTCGTGTTTAAGAATCGTGGTTTTCGCCAGACCAGATGTACTAAACGACGGGAATGAATCGATAACTTCATGAAGCCTTAATTGTTGGTCAATATTCAACTTGTGCATTTTTTTATCATCATTGGTTAACTCAGATACTTCTAGATTTTTAAACGGAATTGCATTACAATCATTCCAAAAATCCACTCCCAAAATCATGGACCGTTGAATGGAGGGGATCAGGAAAAATTTGATGGTTTTTCCCACGCCATTGCAGTGGCGGACCGTGATCAAAAGTTCTGGGTGGGCTAAAGGAAAAATTTGAGGTTATTAAATATACAACCTTTTGAATTTTTCGTTTTAGTGAGTTAATCACATTGGCATCTAAGCTAATCATTAGTTAGTTAATCACATTGGCATCTTAATATGTTTTTCATTTTCTTTCCAATAAAAAAAATCATTATGCATATGCTATGCACACAAGAAAAATAAATCACATATTATACACAAAAAAAATTAGACACATTCAAAAAAAATCGAGCTAAATAAACGAAAATCATGGCACACTCCATACATATTTGAATAGTTATATTTGTATGCAATTGTCTTAAGTTTTCTCAACTAAGAATAAAATTGTTACTTTCTGAAATTTATGATCGCCTGGTACTAATTTTAAAAATTTAGTTCTAATGTGTGCTATAATTAAATAATTTTTTGTCTACTGAGGGAATTTAAAATATAAGCGATAAAATTATTGCTATGGGCTGCGATTTTCCAGCCCATGAAGATATATTTATTTATATTTGAATACAAAATATTTATATAACGAAATAAATATTTCATGCAAATTTTTACTTAAAGGAATTATTCGTTCTAGGGGCTGCGATTTTCTAGCCCACGATGATATATTTCTCTTTTTTTTTAATGAAAAATATTTCATGCAAATTTTCAGTATAGCAATATTTCTTCTATGGATAAGAGATTTTCTATCCCATGATATATTTTTCTCAATATGTATAAATTTTTTAATATAGGAGAAGGAAATAACTCAACTCAATAGTGTTGATTATAGAATATGCGCGCCTGGTAGTTTGGTTTAAAAAATTTGAAAATTGACATTGCTTGCTCATATAATGGAAATTTTCTAATAATTTTTTTCCATAGAAAAAATAATAAAATTCTGAAAATCATATAGCAATTACAAATATTTCGCATTTCTATGGGGAACACGTGGTCTTCGTGGGCTAGTTTAAATTAGCCCAGCCTGATCCATACAAAATTCAACACATACGCAAAATTGTTTTGTATAAAATTAGTATAATAAGGTGGGCAAATTTCAATTAGCCCCTGAAGTAAAGAGAAAAGAGTAGTTGTCTTTTTATAATGAAAAAGTTATGTAGTGTTAGTATAATATATTTGTATTTTAGCGTTCATATTCATATTTTTAGATTTTAGATTATATTTTTATATACATATTATATTTCGCAGCGGTCGTGTACGAATTTCGATGGAAAAAATTATATACACGTATATTATATGACATTTATTTAAAAAAAAATTTGAATTTTTTTTGCTCATTTGTATAATATATTTTAAATGAATATTTTGTAGCATTTTCCTGTAAATTCAGGTTGGGCTTAGCCCACCTTGCCCAATATGACGAGCCGCCGCTGCGCCATTGTAAATAATGTTCAAAAATACGTAACCGATGGCACCTTGATGGTTACCATCGGCCGTATTTACAATGGACGTTATCGGAGTGTAGCAACCAATTTTCCCCATCCTTCCCCAGACAACTTATATTAGCCCCACTGTCCAACAACGAAAAATGGTTTTTATTTGCAATTTGAATCTTCAAGAAGCGTAGATTATCCCCATCCGGCCTGAGGTACGTAGCTTTAAACGTAGCTTTGATTTGATTCCTCATGCTAAAATGTTTTTTGGACCTAATATGTTTTTTACTATTAATTAAATTTCATTTAAACTACTTATAGGAGGATTTTTAGAATCTACACGGAACTCCCGAATGAAATTTGTTATCTTGGACGGACATGACTTCTTTATTTTGGACTTACGGACCAGGCTGTTCTGGCAAATTGGATTTCTGAGAATGTAATTAGAGTCAAAGTTCTCCTCCAACTCATGGACATACATCCTTCGGGGACGGACTTGATCCTCGGCTGACTCACCAATTTCCCTCCATTTCCTTTCCAGACTCTTACAAAGTCTATCCCACTTGTTAAGGTTTACAATATTTTCCAGAATTAACTCTTTTTTGTAACCAGGATATAGATTGTATAAGAGTCTGTTCAGAAAATCGTCATCGGAAATTTCATGCGTCAGACTAAGACGAAGTTCCTCCATGTCCATTCGGAAGTCAGAAAATTTTTCCCGATAACGTTGCTTCCTGGCTTCCATTAACCGTTTCACATCACCATCATCTTCCCCATCATCGAACTCAATTTTCATGGCCGCTTTTAAGTTGGACAAATGTGTTTTGGATAATCGTCCTACAAAAAGGACATAAAGTTTTTTATTCTTGAGCCTTTTCAGATATAATTTTAAAACAATCGTCACATATTTTAAAATCATTGCATGGTTGTATTACTAAGTTACGCGGCTTTTCGAAGCAAATACAACAACTTAGTGTATTTTGAGTATTAAATTGCTTTTCTTCATCGTCGTCTTTATCACAGTCAACATTATTATTTTCATTATAGTTATTATCAACATCATCACCTTGCATATCAATAATATAATTTTATTGTTATTAAAATTATAATGATTATGCCTTAATTGAGAAATGAATTCATTTATAGTTATTTTTTTTATCTAATTTGTCGATAACAGTATAATAACTATGTCACGACGTAGAGAATTTGTTATCTTATTGCAGAACATATCTAGGGTACCCTCAATTGATGCTAAAAAATCGATTGTGAAATTATATTCCTCATGTAGTAAGCAATCTATAAATTTATAGAATTGACCATGGGTAACTAACTTTTTACTTAATTTACAATTATAGTTTTCCAACTTACTGGTTGTTCTGAAATTTTCCTTATAAACTGTGAAGCGTTCTGGAGTTTCCTAAATATGAAAAATATGAAAATATATAAAAAAGAATTTTATACCTTCTGCATCCGTTGCTTTTCGAAATATTTAATAAATGGTTTTAAGATCCCGTGCTGGCTATAGCCATATTTAAAAGAATTTCAAATGCTTCAGTAATGGTAAAATCAAAAATTTTGAGAAAATCTTAACGACTTCACTATTTTGTCTCATAGCATATAAAAAAATAGGGAATTTTAGCTATTTTCCTCTTTAATGCCCTTGTGTAATGGAACCAACAACCTCTTATTTCCACAGTTGGAAATTAAAATAAAATGAAATTACATATGAACAATAAATATTTAAGTATATAATTTATTGAAATAAATTAGATATATTAGTAAATTGATCCAAGACTATAAAAATGTAAGTATTTCCTTTTTTAGACCTGTGATTCGGACCTAATAAGTTGTAACAATATCAATATTTGATATGTTAGCTGAAGGTAAGTTCGGTGGAGAAGGGTTCGGAAGCTGAAAGCGTTGGGCGCCAGGTCTGAGTGACCTAGCCACAATCACTAAGGATGCAAGACCAAGAAATATTTTTTTTACAACTACTTCTCTTTTTATTTACTTTCAGCTTCCAGGATCATTGGGATTTCCTCCTTGTTGCCGGCTTAGCACAGTCTGTTGGGTGTGGGTCGACCAATGATCCTACTAACCACCATATTGCCTGAAAATTGTAACTCTTCAATCCAAATCACTTGTTACATAATAACAATTTGACTTGTTCGAAGAGCCACAAGGAAAGGACATTCCGGACTACGCTGGTTCACCCAATTCAGTTCACTTTAGCCAGCCATAAATGGATGAAGAAAATAAAACCAAAAAAATTTCACAAAAAAAAACAAAAAAAAAAACTCGAACACAGAAAAAATTCAACCAACGATGTTTTCACAACAACAAAAATGACACTAAATAAAGAAATAAATAAATGAATTCAAGACCGATATATTAAATTATAATTTAACAAAATTCTTTATTTTTATTTTATTATTCATAAAAAAAAATTTTCTTTTTAAATTAAATAAATTTTAATAATAAATAACGAACTATATGACAGCTTGATCAAAGATTTTCTTTTTTCTTCATTATGCGTCAATATATTAATATATATATAAATCTAATCTTCGTGGCACTGTCTTGCCATATCAATAATAAAAAAAACATACCTTATTTTTCTACCCAGTGATTAGCTTGCCGTTCCAGATGTGTCAGGATCAGCCATACGAAACCCCTGAAAACGACTACAAACTGGTACTAATTTTTATATATATATTTATACAAAAAAAAATAAATAATAGTAACTAATTACAATTCATAAAAAAAAAACTACTCTACACCAATTCTTTAAATTACCAAAAAAAACCCAAAATGTTAATATAACAAAAAAATTATAACAAAACAAAAAAAAACAGGAATTCCCACGGCGACACTTCCAGACTGGACTGCTGATGATGACAAATCTCTGGAACCATGACTGGAACACAGGAACAAACAAAACAGGAACAAATTACGATACGACGATTATTCGCGCGCGCTGGACACAAATTATCTATTTTTTTTTGTCTTTTCTTTTTCCGGTTTCAAAATTTTAATTTTAGCCGGTACAAAACTCGATATATAAATATTTGAATATATTGCCTCTCAACTTAATTTTTTTCTAAATTCCACTTAAATAATTTTTTTTTTCCTCCTTCTTTTTCCTTTACACTTTAAGACATTAAATCGAGTTTTGTCTTGAAACCAAATTCTAATGTAATATGATTTTACAAGAATATTTTTTTCTCTCGGTTAATGCTATCCAATTTTTTTTTTTTTTTTTTTTATGTTTAATTTGAATACCTTTTATAATTTATCATCACTAATTTATAAATAATTCTTCCAAAAATTTCAAAAAAAAACTACTATACAAAAGAAAAAAAAACTTCCAGAGTGTCCAGCGCGACTTTCGAAACCCAACTCCACGAATGTTAATTTTTTCCGACACATCATCCTACCTTGTCTGCCTTTCATTCGACCCCGGGTCAATAGAAGAGCATCTTTTGTTTTGGGTCGGAAAAAGTTAACTCACCACCACCACAGCGACATATAGTACTACCATCACTATTATTTAACGAAACAACACCAACATACAAATATAAATATATTTGACATTTCACAAGAGGAAGACACACAACAAAAAAATAGCAAAGCACAGCATGGCCGACAATATTTATTTATTTATTTACTTGCTTAGATCAACTGGCATTTTAACAAAAGAGAGTAAGCGAATGGTACAAAATTATATTGGACAGTGCCAGGCATACCGATTTCGATACTGCCATAAAGCATTTATTGGAATTGGATCCAGGGACGGAAAGGAATTCAGAGGTTGTGAGATACGTAGACAACAACAGGAACCGAAATTCCCACCAATACAACAATAATAACCGCAATTATAATAGCTAAAATAATAATTATAACAATAATAATAATAGACGACATTATAATAATGGCCAAAATCAAAATATTAGAAGGCCACATAATAATTGTAATAATTATAATGGTTGGTTGGTTGGTTTGAAAGCGGGGGCGGAAAGAAACCACCACGCACCAAGGCCAGAAAGGACTGTTGTACACCCCCGTCGGCAGCTATTGATTCAGTCTACATTTTCCAGCACGTCGACCCATCCTACTTCTTTAATGAACGAAGTCAACTTTGCCGGCTTGATTTTACCAGCCACCCTTACGTCAGTCAGAAAATGGTACCCCAAGTGTTTCAATCTTTTACAACGCACCGCAGGCATCTGCACAGCAGATGCTTCACTGATCCACCTCCTCACCGCAACCTCTGCAGGAGAATTCCGCTGACAGACCAAGCCGTAAGGCATGGTGTCTCAGCAGAATGTGACCTGTAGCGATTCCAGTGAAAAGCCTAAACGAAGCTTTATTCATGTTCATAATCGATTTGAACCTCTTCGCGTCTAAGATACCTCAGAAAAGTTTCGTGTGTATGCAATCGGAAGAATTGGTCCATCTCCGTGTGTGTTCATTTATTACCCACTCCGCAATAAGATTTTTTGCAAGAGTCAGGGGGTAACCTATACTAAAGTCAGTCCGAGAGTTCCGGGTGGCCCCGCTAGTTCATCCGCTCTTTCATTACCTTCAATCATACTATGCCCCGGAGACCATAGTAATCTGACCCTATTATACCTTGCTGCCAAGTTAAGATTTGATTTACATGTCTTAATAAGCTTGGAGTGTACCTAATTTTTATCTAATGCTTTCAGGGCAGCTTGACTGTCCGAGCATATGAAAATATTTTTCCCGGTTATGTTTCTTTCAATCAGAATTTCTGCTGCTTTGTTTATGGCAGTCACCTCCGCTTGAAAGATTGAAATATACCTTTCTAGAGTCAGGCTTATAGATTAATCAAAATCTATCGATGCTATACCTGCACCGCAACCCATTTCCATTTTGCAGCCGTCTGAAAATCGTCATCCCTTTATGCGGGATGGGATTTCCGTTTTCCCATTCCCTCTTCATGGGTATTCTAACACTATATCTTTTCCTAAATTCCATAGTTGCCACCTGGTAATCCCATTCACCTATCAGATCGACGCCAGCTTCACTGATATGGCTTAAGATACCACCATGCGGCAACTGGGGTAGAAATTATTTCTAGGACCGTTCAAACTAAGGCGTATGGCATAGTTTGCCGCCAAATTTTTCACATGAATATCTATCGGTTGCATGAATAAAATATTCTCAAGAGCTCTGGTAGGTGCGCTTCTCAGAGCTCCCGAAATACCTAGGCAGCATTGTCGCTGCACCTTTTCAAGGATTTTTAAATTCGTACCCACATCCAGAGATTTCCACCAGACTACAGCGCCATGAGTAAGAATGGGTCTTATCATGCTTACTATACATCAAGTAGATAATCTTTGGAGAGAGCCCCCACCACTAAAAATAGTTTGCCGCCAAACCGATCGCGCTCCTACAGATCCAAAAGGTTCTGATGGCTTTGCCTGCCTTTTGGTCTAGGTGTTGCCGCCAGCGCAATTTCTCATCCAGAACGACCCCTAGAAACTTCACCTAGTTAACCAGGAGTAGTATATTGGCGAATTGAGCGTGAGAACTAAAATTCACATAAAAAGGGCGTGTCTAGTTAATGATGGGGCGTGTCTAATTGATGTTAATGAGGTGTTAATTAGGGGCGTGTCTGAATGATAATTAACAAGGTGTTAATTAGAGGCGTGCCTGTTTAATGATTAATGAGGTGTTAATTAGGAACACGCGCGCCGCCCACGTGAGATGTACATTGCGAATGTTAATTGGCGTAGGCAAGGCCGTGGGTGGTGGGCGTGGCTGTTAGATCATGGCTGTTAGATCGTGGCTGTTAGATCGTAGCTGCGGGCGTGCGCTGTAATGTGAATTGGGGGATGTGCATTGCGGATGTGCATTGCGGGATGTGCATTGCGGAATGTGCATTGTGGGATGTAAGTTGGGGAATGTTTTTTTTGTGCGGCTGCCCCACGATTTGAACTCGTACCAACATATTCCAAGTTGGGAACTCTACCTGTTAAGCCATCTACCTGTTTTAAATATCGTGGCGTACATTAATAATTCAATATGATTTTAAAAATTTTTTTAAAAAAAATAATCTGCCTATGGTGGGAATCGAACTCAGAAAAAATAATTTTTGTTTAACAAGTCGTTGTCGACGACTCTACCTATTGAGCCATCGACTGTCTTGTATTTCATATTATTATAAATGCATATCAATACCCATGAATAAATATAACGTGAAAGTGTAATTTTGTTTTGTTCTTCTCTTCTTTGTACATAATGTTATGTATATATAGTGAACAGTAAAAATGTATATGTACATAGCAACTACCAGGAAAATGCATTTTGCAAAAAAAAAATATTTTGTCTTGTGTGGGCTTATCAGCAAATTTTTTATTTTTATAATAAATATCGCAAAATAGTGAATACCCGTGCAGCGCATTATATAAAAATTAGTAAATTGTTAATTTAAATTGATGTAATTTATATTAATGAAAGAAAAAGGCGGCTAATTTTATGGGGTGTGCTTAATGGGTGTCATTAATAGTTTGGTATGGTTGGTTTTGGGTATGTGCCATTTTGATTGATCGCTTTTTCTCTTTTGGTTCTTCTTCGTATAGTATTTTATGTAGGTATGTAGTGTGTATATATAAGTGAAAAGAAAAATTATTCTGAAAAAAAGTAATGACTTTGTGGGGAATCGAACAGATATTGTTATATTTAATAAGTCTGCCATCAACTTATTTGTGTTTCGCTGTTTATAATGCATTATAATATTCCATCGATGCTCTCTTATTGTATAATGCACATTAATTTATTAGCAAAAGAAGAAACTTACTAATAAATGAGGAATATGACTAAAAGTTTTTAGTATTTAAAGACAATTCTGCTTTGATCTATGTAGGAACTTTGGTTTGTGCGTCGCTAAGTTATTAAAGATTATTTACGCGCGCGGTATAATTGTACATTTTTTATATGCTAGCAAAGATAAAATTTCATTTGTTCAGTTTATATGTATATAATCTTATTGTTTTGTTTTAATCATGTTCTGTAGGGAATACAAATTACATTTACATATAAAAAAAGTTTACTACTACAGAAAATAATCTGAAAATTATAAATCATCGTCGTAAAAAAATTATATAAAGTAATTATTTGAGGATTTTTTAAGTTTTGACTCGATTTCGATTGTGAAATAATACGTGAGATTTTTATTTTATATAGTCATAATGTGGCTGTATATACAATATAATTTTTTGATTATTTCTGAACCTGTTTGATTTTTCTTAATATCACATTTATATTATGATAATAAATGTGTAGGTATATATGCAAGAATTTTAACAAATATTAGTCGGAAAATTTGTTTATATAATGTTATTGGTATTTATGGTTGAATGAATATATTGATGAAGATTTAATTACTATAGAATTATAAATCTCTCTTGAATTAAAATACTTGTGTATACAATTTCGCTACATGTATTTTCATATTATGATTTTATTAATTTTTTACATTTTATACGTTTATACCTTTTGCATATAATATCAACCAATTTTAATATTTTGTATTAATGCACAAGTGAGTTCGTACAAAGTTGTCACTTGTAAACACATAAGAAAAAAGATGTTTATAAAAAGCAAATTAGTTGTAAAAAGTTCAAGGTTATTGTCACGATACAATTTTCAAAAAAAACCAAAACGAACTTTTATAGTCATGGTCACAGAAATAGATCCACCAGGCAAAGTGATATAAAAATGAAATTATTTCTTTATGATAGAAATATAGCATTACAAAGTTTTTTGTTATTTTATTCAATTGTAGTACAGATACAGTGTGGTGTATC
Organism: Empis stercorea; assembly: GCA_949752835.1. Classification (NCBI taxonomy): domain Eukaryota; kingdom Metazoa; phylum Arthropoda; class Insecta; order Diptera; family Empididae; genus Empis; species Empis stercorea. Next base: position 38,377,682 of record OX457085.1, on the reverse strand, counting down.
ATTACCAGATCGGAATCGGTATAAAATCAGATGGAGATTACTTATAGGTAAAAACCATATTAGATACTATAGTTGATCTATTTCTGTGACCATGGCTGTATATGAATAAATTTTTTCTTCTTTATTCTGTGTTCTTAATTTGCCCTCAAATATAAAGATATATAGACATTTTAGCTTAATATATACACAATTCAATATTTGTTTTCATGTTCTAGAAGAAAAAGAAGTTTCGTATTGAAAAATATATTAATTCCAGCATAATATATTTTATACAAATATTTTAAAACATATTTTCTATAAGAATATCCAAAATTATTTTTTAACGAAAATATACATTGTTTGTCTTAAGTTAAGATTTTTTAAATAGACAATTATAAAAAATTAAACTATCTTTACTTTTTTTTTTAAATATGTAAACAAAATCATACATATGAATTTATTTTATAAGTTTATACATAAAAACACTAAATATTTTTTTTTCAAAATAAATACACTATTTTAATATGAAAATATAAGTATTACATTAATATTATTACATGATAATGCGAATAAGATGAAAGACAAAAAATCTGAAAACTTTATTACATAAATGTTACCAAAACTATAAAACTGCAAGTAGAAATTGACCCTATAACGTAAACGATATTTCCACTTTTTATTAATATATAAAAGTTCATAATAAAAAATCAAACTGAAAAATTATGTACATACATGTATTATCTTCAAAATATATTTGAATTCGAAAAATTAAAATTGAAATAAAAAAAGAAACTTTCGTTAAAACAAACCCTTGATATAATCTACAATTTTTAATTTTATAAATTTTATGTAAGAAAACTTTACATTTGACCCCCTAAAGGTTAAAATAATTTTTTTTTGTACATCTTTTTTTGTACAATTTTTGTAAAATAAAAAGTATATACAAAGTTCTCGAAGAATTAGTAATTTTTTATTTTTTATATATTTAAACCCCGACTACAGTTAACTCCGTTTAAGTAAACTATTTATCATTTAAAATCTATTATATGTATCTTGAAATTACATAGCCAAAATTTAAAACAAACCAATTTTATGTTAGAGCGAGTTAACTGTATTACAAAATTAAAAAATATTACGATTTATCAGATAAAAATAAAAAGAGTAAATATAAATTATAAATCAAATTATGAAATCGGTATTGAGATTGACAAAATAAATCCTCTTTTTTTATATTTCATACTTAAATTGTTAACATAAAGAAGAAGAAAAAAAAAACTCCATGATCTTGAAATTATTATACAATAAAAATAAAGTTCTTGCGTAATACGTCATACATTTTAAATGGTAAAAAAATCAAACTCAAATCAAATCAAAATATGATATTGTTTTTTTTGGCTCACACAACAGCTCAGAAGATCACCTAAAACTGATACAAAAATAAGGCCAAAGTGAATAACAAAAAAAAAATTGCAACTATAAGAAAGTAACAAAAAATTAGCCGACCGGAACTGCATATACACAATATCCACAATGTCTCGGTGTAGAGACTCAAAAAGAAGAAACCACCCTAATCATAGAGTGTATTAATGCGGGTAATATTATTAATTAATTTGAATATTTTTATATTCTCTTACCGATTGACAAAAAAAATTTTTATAACTACATCATTGACATGAAAACATTACTTTATATATGTAAATAAAAAGTTTGTAATTTATATACAGTTGCTCACAAAAGTATCCGGCCACTTCTTTTATTCAGTAGAATTAATCTTAGACGTTAAGTTTTAAATATCAGAAAACAAATAATTATTATTTTTTAACATTATTTAGTCTTGTAATTTATAATCCAATCATAGAAATATCAAAATTAAATATACTTCAGAAAAAATCGACAACCAAACAATTAAGTACATAAATCGGAAATGCAATTTTTCTCGAATGACGCACTATTTGGAAACTATTTGGTAACTAAACTTACTTTGGGGAAGTCCGCCGTATGCATACACACTTAGTGGCCGACTTTAGTGTCAATTGTTTTATGAGTTCGGACAGCTATGTAAGTTTTCTGATAATTAATTCATTTTTCTAATATGTTTTTCTAGTATTATAAAGTGCATTAGTAAAGGCTTTTAATAGCCAATATTAAAAAAAATATTTAATTGAAAATGAAGTGAAAAACATTAAATATTTTGAACCAAGTAGGGTGGCCGGATACTTTTGTGAGCAACTGTATATAAAATGCTAAAAGGTAATTTTTCAATCTGCATACCAATTTATAATTTTAAATAGTTATAATTCATAATTGCTACATTTTTATTCATATTTGGTAAATCTCAGAAACCGGATGAAGAAAAAAAAAACTTGTTTTAAGTAGAATATGACACAATTAAAGTTAATTTAAGTCAAAATTAAAGGTAAATGCAATAGGATGACCTTGATAATTGTTTAGCAAATATATGTAGCTGCATAAGTATTTTTGAATATTGTTATTTTTAATATCTCAATTGTCCAATTTGGTGAGTAACCTTTTACAAAACGTGTTTTTTCCTGTGAGTCACCAATTATGAATTTTTCAAGTGCAGAAATTTTAATATTATTATTAACTGTGAAAAGCAATTCATGAGAATTTATACAATATCTATTTGCTGAATTCTCTCTTTTTTAACACTTTCTTTTTTTCAAAAATGCTTAAATAGCAGTAAGTCTTAAGACGAAGTTTAGTTATACTTATGCTTATAGACTAAGGGAGACTGGTCGCGTGAGATTAATAATTAAAATATAAAAATAATATAAAGTTATTGAAATGTCGCGATTCATAATACAGAAAGATTATTTTACAACAGTAAAAAAGTTTAATGTACGAGGGCATAAAATAGATTTTACAATTAAACCGATACCTAAAAATATTGAGCCTATTAAATGGGTTAAAGATGCAATAGAGGATATTGTACACCATGCAACAAAGGAGTTGGAACCCACAGATTACGTCGGGGTCACATTTTGTAGAGAGAGTTTTAAAGATCGTGGACCAGGATGCATAAATTATAAAGAAGCAAAGTCTATTACATTTAAAGATATTTGGGACATGATATCAAAAATTTTTCAAAGCAATTCAAAAGGTTTGGCTAGAGACACCTTCTGTTTGGTTAGATTACCATCTGGTAAAGGGCGCGGAAATAAATACAAAGGAGGAGGCATACCAGAATTAACTCAGTTGCTATAACCGTATATAAATATGGCTCTAAAGGCAAAGAGGTTCTGTTTGAAGGAAATGTTGATTATAAACATAAAATTAATCTGTTACATCACAAAAATTATTATAATGTCATAACGTCCATCACCGCGGCATTTTTCTGTAGTTATTATTGTGAGTCGTCTCATATCTCATATAATACTAAAAATAAACATCGATGTGGTGGAACATGCGCTTGCTGTCAGCAATCTCCAATATGCACTAGAGTAGCCAGGGAAATAGAATTTACTGATTGTAATCGGAGTTTCAAGGGGCAAACATGTTTTGGTAACCATGAAGCAGAAAGTTCTTTAAGAAGGAAAAATATATGCAGTCTAGTAAAAAAGTGTCTTGAATGCTTGAAAACATACCAAAAGCAAAACCAGTATATCTGTGGCGAAATTTTTTGTAAGAATTGTGCAAAGCATGTGGCTCAAGATCATTTATGTTATATTTAACCGAATTCTCGGAAACCAGATATTGAGAAAACACTTTTTATATTTTTTGATTTGGAGACACGACAAGAGAAAATACCACGAGGAACAACAGACGCGTTGCATAAACCTTATTTGTACGTATTTAATCAATGCTGCGATAAATGTATTAACGAAGATACCAATGATTGTGAAAATTGCGGAATTCGTCAACAGATACTAAAAATAAGACCGATTGAGGTGTTTATACAATACATATTGAATCAACGCAAACTTTTTAAGAAAGTTATTTGCATAGCGCATAATGGTCAAGCTTTCGATCATCAATTTATTTTAAACTATATATTAAATAAAACTGATATTAAGCCTGACATAATTCAACGTGGTACCAAAATTCTATTACTTCAGTTACAAAATGTTAAATTTATAGACTCACTGAATTATTTTCCAATGTCATTATCAAACAGGCCTAAACCATTTAATTTGTCACCAACATTTAAAAAGGGTTATTTTCCATATCTTTTCAACACAAAAGAAAACGAGTATTATGTTGGACCTTTACCATCTCTCGAATATTATAATCCTGATATGATGAAAGGCACTGAAGATAACTTTGAAGATGATCGTAAAATATTTTTAAAATGGTATGAAAATCATAAAAATGACACTTTTGATATGCGAAGGGATCTCGTTGACTATTGTGTAAACGATGTAAATATTTTAATGCAGGCATGCTTAAAATTTCGTAAAGACTTTATCAACGAGTGTAATGTATGCCCTTTTACAGAGGCCATTACTATTGCATCAGCATGTAATCTTGTTTATCGAAGAAATTTTTTAAAGCCCAATACAATAGGAATTATTCCTAAAAATGGTTATAGATGGCGTGATAATCAATCAGAGATAGCAATACAATGGCTTCTATGGGAGGAAAAACAACTTAATATAAATATAATTCATGCAGCTAAACAAAAAGAGGCAGTAGTAAACGGGGTGACAGTTGACGGTTATTGTGAAGAAACAAAACAAATTTTTGAATTCCATGGTTGTTACTTTCACGGTCATCCTAAATGTTTGAAGTATAGAAGAGACGATAAATTAAGCAACGATGATTTTGATACATTGAACAATAGATATGAAGCAACTCAATCCAAATCATTGAGCATTTGGATACGAAGTTATTGAAAAATGGGAATGCGAATTCAGAGATGAATTAACGCAAAATGGAGATATGCAATATATAAAAACTCATCCATTATTGCATAATGTACCTCTAAAACCACGTGATGCTTTTTACGGGGGTCGCACGGGTAATACAAAGATGTATTACAAAGCCAAAGAAGGAGAAAAAATTAAATATATTGATATCTGTTCCTTTATCCTTGGGTATGTAAAAATGGAAAATTTTCTATTGATCACCCCAAAGTATACTGCGGTGATGAAGAATGTCGTTAACTAAATATAACAAAAACTAATGGACTAATAAAATGCACTATATTGCCACCTCAAAATCTTTATCATCCCGTGTTGCCGATAAAACAAAATAATAAACTAATGTTTGTATTATGTTGTAAATGCGGTAATCAACTTAATCAAAATGAATGTGATCACAACACAACAACCGATTTTTCTCAACTGCGAGGTCATGAATTTTACACTGCTCAAAAAAAGGACAATGTTGACTAAAAATTTACAACTCGAAAAAGTAGTAAATTTCCAAAACAATATATGGTTTGGCAAGCCATTTGCAGTTGTGGCTTAAGAAGTGAAGAATGTATTGTTGAGGGGACAATAAACTCTGAAATTTATATTAAAAAATGCCTTGAAAAGTATTTATTGCCTTTTGTTAATCAGCACACAGGTTCTATCGTTTTTTGGCCTGATTTGGCAACATGCCATTATTCGAAAAGGACGATGGAGTGGTATGAGAAAAATAACATTACTGTAGTACCTAAACATGCAAACCCTCCAAATTGCCCAGAACTAAGGCCCATTGAGAGGTATTGGGCTCTTATGAAGCGTAATTTAAAGGACACTAAAAAAATTGCAAAAAGCTTACCGGATTTCAAAAATAAATGGAGAAGAACTTATTTAAAAGTAGATGATAGAGCTGTAAAAAATTTAATGAGAGGCCTTAACAAAAAAGTCCATCAATTCTATACAAAAAATAAAAGAAGTTTTTTTTGTGCTAAACCACGTAAAATTTTATAAAATAAGATAATAAAACACATTTATTGAAATATTATATTTTGTTATAATTTTATATGTAATAAACTAAGGCTCATTTTTTTCTGGGACAGTCCTTATTTATAAAAAATAACTAAATTTATATTCTTTATTTTTATTATGAAAATATTTTGATGTTATACATACTTCCAATTTTCAGTTGTTATTTATATTCGAATAAAAAATTTTAATGGCTGTTGAATAAATTTACAGAATTTTCAATATTTCAGTAGGCCAATTTTGGTAATAATTTTTTATATTTACTGATTTGAGCAAAGTCATTTACCTTTAATATTGACTTCTTATGCAATTTTGGGGTATATTCTTGTTAAAACATGTTATGTGTTTTTTTCTTCATCCGGTTTCTGAGATTTATCAGATAAGAATTAAATATAGCAATTATGAATTATAATTAAAATTATAAACTGGTATGCAGATTGAAAACAGTTTCTACCTTTTTTGCATATTATAGAAAGTTTATGTATAATTTTGCATATTATACATAAACTTTTTTTTATTTACGCGGATATTGTAGTAATTTGGTCAAGGTAATGTTGTCATGTCAATGATCTGACGAATAAAATGTTCTCTTGTTCATTGTATGTATTAGTATAAATGTATCTTACAATATAAAATAAAAACCAATTTCTGACTATATTAGAGAGGGGCTGGTGATAATGAAAGTTTCTTATATCGCATTTTAGTTGTATTTTATAATACAATTAACTCTTATCTTTTTGTCTTATGTGATCTTTAGATAAATCGTGTTTTGAATTATAAATATTTTTACTTAGACAGGATTTAAATAATAAAAAATCAAAAATATTGATTCCACATGCGCTAAGTCTTCGAGAACTGTGTAATTTATATTTTACAAAACTGTAGTTACACAAAAAAGAGTTGCTTTAATATAAAATTTCCTATATTGTATTCGGTATATTATATCAAATATATTTTTATCTGTATATCCATGAAAATTACTTTAGCTTTTGAGAACCTGTTGTAAAAATTTGATGGCTTATTGCATTCAATATTTTTGATTTTTATAATTTAATAAAAAGAAATAACAAAAACATAGCTAAAAAAGATAATATGTTTATTCTGTCAAGGTGAACGGTCATTGTTGCGGTGAAAACCCGCACGTGTATCGGGGAAAACGTAACGTTTTTGAAAACGTATCGAATTGAATTTACGTTCGATTGAAAACGATCAATCGGGGAAAACGTTCGTAAACGTTAAATAGTGTGTTCCATTGTTTCCCTTAAATAATGCTTTTCAATTACAATTTTGAGGGGAAATATCATATGTTAACTGTGATTAGTATTGTTCACAAAGTTTTTTCAAGTAAATAAAATAAGCAAGTTTTTTCAAATAAATAAAAAGCAAATGAGGTTTTCTTGTGGTTTCTTTTTTATGTAATGTAAAGCAGTTAAACAAAATTATTATTATTAATATGCGTTCTACTTATATGCAAAGCAAAGAAATGGAGAAGAAAGAAATTGTTAATTAACTACAAATATTTGAATAGTCTTAACAAAAAAAAAGAAGAGAGAATATCCTTAACATCTTTTGTATAACCATAGAATATTTTTTGTTTTTTTTTAGATAATATAAAAATATGGTAAAATAAAATCGTGAAAATTAATATAAAATTTCCTATATTGGAAAATTTCCTATATTACTATATATAAAAATATGGTATAATAGGAAAAAGAGTATTATGAAAATTATTCACATTTTATATATAATGGATTAAAATTTCATAAATTTAATTTTAATTTAATGCCACACATTTAATTATAAATATTTCATAAATTTAATATACATTTGAAGAAAAAAAATACAGAAATACTTAACGTTAAAATTTTCTATAAAAATGTTAAAAAAAGTTCTTCCCTGATAGATCGATTCTAGGGTTTGCAATCCCGGGATCCCGAAATCCCGGGATCCCGGTATATTTTACAATCCCGAAATACCGGGATTTGAAATAACTAATCCCGGTATTTTATATTCTGCTCAAAATTATATTTTTTAAATGAATTTTTTTTTGCATCACAATTTTCTAAGAATTTTATTCTGAAAAATTTTTTTTGTGCTGTTTTTTTACGCATTTTTAGTTTGATTCTGAATTTTTTTTTTTGTTAAGAAATTCGTGGAATTTTTCGTGGATTTTTTTCTATTTGCTTCTAAACAATAATTCAATTTTCAATTGCAGTTAAAACTTTAAATTGTTTGTAAGTAAATTTTTGCAAATTTTAAATTAAATAAAAAGTAAACAAAATTTTTCGTGAATTATTTTTTTATTTGCTATTTTCAATTGCAGTTAAATTTTTAAATTGTTTGTAAGTTAATTTTTTTTATATATAATTAGCTACAATAATATGTAAATCTTTAATCCCGGGATTGGAAATATAGCACGGGATTGCAAACCCTAATCGATTCGATAAAAAATTTCGAAACGTTTTATAATAATATATAGTAGTTTCCATTGTAACAATAAAAATAAAAAAAACCCTAAAATAAAACAAAATAATAAACTAATGTTTGTATTATGTTGTAAATGCGGTAATCAACTTAATCAAAATGAATGTGTTCACAACGAAAGCAAAAGAGCACTTTTTGGAACATGGGTCATTGATGAAGTCTTAAAGGCTTTGGAAAAAGGTTACAGATTATTAGAAATTAATGAAATTGGTCGTATAAAACTGAACAGTATAATAGTATTAAAATATGTGGCGGATTATTTACATCAATGATGAACAAGTTTATTAAATTAAAACAGTCGGCTTCTGGGTTCCCCTCTAATTGTTCAACACAAGAGGAAAAATGCAATTATATTGAAGAATTTCTTAATAGTGAGGGAATTCAGCTGGAATTTAGTGAAATTGTAAAAAAGGAAGGGTTTTTAGATCTTTAGCAAAACTAATGCTCAATTCATTTTGGGGTAAATTTGGACAAAGAGAGAATCAACCTAAAACATCAATTATAAAGAAACCAGATGAATTCTATGAATTGATTACTAATGCAACAATTAATGTAAATCATATTATGCCTGTAAATGAAGATACTTTGATTGTCAACTGGGAACATAAAGAAGAAGCAATGGAGCCATTAGCAATAGTAAATGTTTACATTGCAGCCTATACAACAGCGCAAGCCCGTCTCAAACTCTATGAATATTTAGAAAATATTAACGAAAGAGTGTTATATTATGATACAGATTCTGTAATTTATGTATCAGTAGATGGTAAATTTGAACCACCTACAGGAAATTGTATTGGTGATATGACAGATGAACTTAATGAGTATGGAGTAGGTAGTTATATCACAGATTTTGTGTCGGTTGGACCAAAAAATTATGCCTTTAAAATATGGTCAACAAAATATAATGCTAAAATTATAATATGTAAAGTAAAACGTATCAATCTTAACTACAATGCCTCAAAATTAGTTAATTTTGAATCAATAAAAAATATGATAATAAGTGAAACTGAAGAGCCAATCGCTATAATAACCGACAATATAAGACGTACTGCAGATCACAAAGTTATAACAAAAACAGAAACTAAAACTTCCAAATTAAAGCCGAAAAAAGAGTATTTATCATTTTTAATTTTATAAATGTAATTTTTCATCATATAAAAATTCTTCCTTATATTTAATAATTTGCATGTTGAACAGTACTTTAAAAAAAAAATTTGAACATTACTTGGAAGCTGCGCCTTTTATTTTGCAAAATATTAGAAATAAGGCTATTTTAAGAGCTAGAAAAATGTTTAAGTTCTAAATATTTGTACTAAATAATTTTTGTCAGATTGTAATAATCAAAACAGAAAATAAAATGTATAAAATTTTAAATTTAAAAATGTAATGATTTTTTCTTTGTTTTAATATAGAAAGTAAACAGAAAGTTGTCCTTGAGCTGATTTTCAAATAAATAATAATTTTTATTAATAAATCACAAAATATTTAAATATAAAAATTCATTATATCCGCTTTAAATGAAAATACTTTTTTATCAAACCAATAAACAATTATGATGTACTTCATCAATTCATAACATCATAACAAATTTTGCCGAATAATCTTTTCAAAAACGAATTTTTGAATATTTTGATTTTCTGCGACTCGTATTCCATTTTTTTTTGTGTTGGATTGCCGACGGCAAACGCTTAAAAATTATTTATAGATATTTCTGTAATAAAATAAAGAATATAAGGACTGTCCCAGAAAAAAATAAGCCTTTTACTTTTCGCTCTATCTCAGTTAGGTATCTTGTTACCCAGCCAAGAGTATCTAGAATTTCTTTCGTATTACCTAGTGAAAATATTTATATTCAAAACGTGTTCCACTACTGTTTATTCTTCACGATGTCTTCGAATCAAGAAAACACGCGAAATGCAATAATTTCCAAATACATGCAAAATCCACAAATTAAATACTTAAAGCTAGATAAAGATGTCGGTGCATCCGTCAGTACAGTTAAAAGAACAATAGCCAAATATAAGCAAGGTTTACCCACAACCAGAATACCAGGTTCTGGTAGAAAAGCTGGTCCAAGCAACATTAACCTAGCTAGACAGATAAAGCAGAATTTTTCACGAAAGCCGAACATGTCTGTAAGAGATATGGCAATAGTAGGAACATCCAAATCACTGGTACAGAGAACTAAAAAATATTATAATTTAAAAACATTTAAAGTGCAGAGAGTGCCAGATCGCTCTGAAGAAAAAAATAAAAGTAGGAACATCCAAATCACTGGTACACAGAACTAAAAAATATTATAATTTAAAAACATTTAAAGTGCAGAGAGTGCCAGATCGCTCTGAAGAAAAAAATAATATTTGATTGCGTGATTTTGGATGACGAAACATATTGCAAAGCCGATTTTTCTCAACTGCGAGGTCATGAATTTTACACTGCTCAAAAAAAGGACAATGTTGACAAAAAATTTACAACTCGAAAAAGTAGTAAATTTCCAAAACAATATATGGTTTAGCAAGCCATTTGCAGTTGCGGCTTAAGAAGTGAAGAATGTATTGTTGAGGGGACAATAAACTCTGAAATTTATATTAAAAAATGCCTTGAAAAGTATTTATTGCCTTTTGTTAATCAGCACACAGGTTCTGTCGTTTTTTGGCCTGATTTGGCAACATGCCATTATTCGAAAAGGACGATGGAGTGGTATGAGAAAAATAACATTACTGTAGTACCTAAACATGCAAACCCTCCAAATTGCCCAGAACTAAGGCCCATTGAGAGGTATTGGGCTCTTATGAAGCGTAATTTAAAGGACACTAAAAAAATTGCAAAAAGCTTACCGGATTTCAAAAATAAATGGAGAAGAACTTATTTAAAAGTAGGTGATAGAGCTGTAAAAAATTTAATGAGAGGCCTTAACAAAAAAGTCCATCAATTCTATACAAAAAAATAAAAGAAGTTTTTTTTGTGCTAAACCACGTAAAATTTTATAAAATAAGATAATAAAACACATTTATTGAAATATTATATTTTGTTATAATTTTATATGTAATAACCTAAGGCTCATTTTTTTCTGGGACAGTCCTTATTTATAAAAAATAACTAAATTTATATTCTTTATTTTTATTATGAAAATATTTTGATGTTATACATACTTCCAATTTTCAATATTTCAGTAGGCCAATTTTGGTAATAATTTTTTATATTTACTGATTTGAGCAAAGTCATTTACCTTTAATATTGACTTCTTATGCAATTTTGGGGTATATTCTTGTTAAAACATGTTTTGTGTTTTTTTCTTCATCCGGTTTCTGAGATTTATCAGATAAGAATTAAATATAGCAATTATGAATTATAATTAAAATTATAAACTGGTATGCAGATTGAAAACAGTTTCTACCTTTTTTGCATATTATAGATACATAAACTTTTTTTTATTTACGCGGATATTGCAGTAATTTGGTCAAGGTAATGTTGTCATGTCAATGATCTGACGAATAAAATGTTCTCTTGTTCATTGTATGTATTAGTATAAATGTATCTTACAATATAAAATAAAAACCAATTTCTGACTATATTAGAGAGAGGCTGGTGATAATGAAAGTTTCTTATATCGCATTTCGCATTTTAGTTGTATTTTAAAACCGATAATGAAAGTTTTTTATATCGCATTTTAGTTGTATTTTATAATACAATTAACTCTTATCTTTTTGTCTTCTTTTTGACTATGTGATCTTTAGATAAATCGTGTTTTGAATTATAAATATTTTTACTTAGATCCTGTCTAAATAATAAAAAATCAAAAATATTGATTCCACATGCGCTAAGTCTTCGAGAACTGTGTAATTTATATTTTACAAAACTGTAGTTACACAAAAAAGAGTTGCTTTAATATAAAATTTCCATATTTGCGGCGTCGTTATTTAAAGATTCTGTATTGTATTCGGTATATTATATCAAATATATTTTTATCTGTATATGCATGAAAATTACTTTAGCTTTTGAGAACCTGTTGTAAAAATTTGATGGCTTATTGCATTCAATATTTTTGATTTTTATAATTTAATAAAAAGAAATAACAAAAACATAGCTAAAAAAGATAATATGTTTATTCTGTCAAGGTGAACGGTCATTGTTGCGGTGAAAACCTGCACGTGTATCCGGGAAAACGTAACGTTTTTGAAAACGTATCGAATTGAATTTACGTTCGATTGAAAACGATCAATCGGGGAAAACGTTCGTAAACGTTAAATAGTGTGTTCCATTGTTTCCCTTAAATAATGCTTTTCAATTACAATTTTGAGGGGAAATATCATATGTTAACTGTGATTAGTATTGTTTACAAAGTTTTTTCAAGTAAATAAAATAAGCAAGTTTTTTCAAATAAATAAAAAGCAAATGAGGTTTTCTTGTTTATAGGTGGTTTCTTTTTTATGTAATGTAAAGCAGTTAAACAAAATTATTATTATTAATATGCGTTCTACTTATATGCAAAGCAAAGAAATGGAGAAGAAAGAAATTGTTAATTAACTACAAATATTTGAATAGTCAAAAAAAATTCCATCCGTAAATTAATCTTAACAAAAAAAAAAGAAGAGAGAATATCCTTAACATCTTTTGTATAACCATAGAATATTTTTTGTTTTTTTTTAGATAATATAAAAATATGGTAAAATAGGAAAAAGAGTATTATGAAAATTATTCACATTTTATATATAATGGATTAAAATTTCATAAATTTAATTTTAATTTAATGCCACACATTTAATTATAAATATTTCATAAATTTAATATACATTTGAAGAAAAAAAATACAGAAATACTTAACGTTAAAATTTTCTATAAAAATGTTAAAAAAAGTTCTTCCCTGATAGATCGATTCTAGGGTTTGCAATCCCGGGATCCCGGTATATTTTACAATCCCGAAATACCGGGATTTGAAATAACTAATCCCGGTATTTTATATTCTGCTCAAAATTATATTTTTTAAATGAATTTTTTTTTGCATCACAATTTTCTAAGAATTTTATTCTGAAAAAATTTTTTTGCTGTTTTTTTACGCATTTTTAGTTTGATTCTGAATTTTTTTTTTGTTAAGAAATTCGTGGAATTTTTCGTGGATTTTTTTCTATTTGCTTCTAAACAATAATTCAATTTTCAATTGCAGTTAAAACTTTAAATTGTTTGTAAGTAAATTTTTGCAAATTTTAAATTAAATAAAAAGTAAACAAAATTTTTCGTGAATTATTTTTCTATTTGCTATTTTCAATTGCAGTTAAATTTTTAAATTGTTTGTAAGTTAATTTTTTTTATATATAATTAGCTACAATAATATGTAAATCTTTAATCCCGGGTTTCCCGGGATTCCCGGGATTGGTAAAATCCAATCCCGAAATCCCGGGATTGGAAATATTTCACGGGATTGCAAACCCTAATCGATTCGATAAAAAATTTCGAAACGTTTTATAATAATATATAGTAGTTTCCATTGTAACAATAAAAATAAAAAAAACCCTTTCCATTGTAATAATGAAAAACGTTACGTTTTCCACAATACCAAAATAGTAAATTCGATTCGAAATTCAAACGTTACGTTTTCCCCGATACACGTGCTGTAAATTAATGTAAGTAAAAATTCAAAATTTAAATTTGTATGGAGTAGTATTTGCAAAAAATATCTTAGATAATGTTTGATACACGAAGAATTTTTTTTGGAACATTAATATGTTTATATTATATGAAATGGAGAAAAAATTTTTTTTGGATATCCTTATTGAAAATATGTTTTAAATATTTATATATAATATTGAAAATATGTTTTAAATATACATATATTTGCTAGAATGCTTTCCAGTACCAAACTTTTCCTTTTCAGCTTGAAAAAAAAAAAACAAATTTTAAATATGCCCCATATATCATATATATTCATATATATTTGAGGGTCAATTTCTACTTTCAGTTTTATTATAGTTTTGGTAAATATACAGGTTTTTTTTTGGCCTTTCATCTTATTCTCATATTACACTAAAATTTCGCGAAAAACAACTTCGTATATAGCAACTTTTCTAATAAAGCCACCGTTTAAATTGCAACTTTTTTTGACATAATTTTAAATTGTTTATTCGGAAAAAGTATCAAATAATGAAAAGAAATTCAGAGAAACTACCTTTTCATCAAAAAACTGATATTTTAAAGAAACTACAGGATGGTGAAAAACCTAAAGATATTTGCAAACTATATAATATTAATAAAAGCTCAATTACGCGAATCAAACAAAATAAAGAAAATATAGAGAAGTTTACCCAGGATAGCATAATTCCACTGAAAAAAATTAAAAAACTTACGAAAATTGGTTTTCCGGAAATTTTGTATGACTGGTTTCTTAATGAGCGAGAGTTGTGTCTTCAATATTTTTTTCAATTATTATTTTATTACATGTAACTTTGAAATATTTTTTTATAAAATAACATATCATGATTAAAATTATTAATATAATTATTATTACAATAATTAGCAAAATGCTTCTTTTATTATTATGTTTTTCATTATCAATATTTTTATGATTTTCTAATTCATATTCTATATCTTTTATGCTTTTACTTAAGTAATTCAATTTAGATTTTGAATCTAGAAAAGATTCTTTAATCTCGAGCAATTTTATTTGATCAGTTATATTAAAATTAAATGTTGTATTTATTTGAATGAAATCGAAATTTTGCTCTATTTCAATAGGTAGAGTTCTATTAAATAATTGTACTGTTTCTAATTTTACTTGTTTACTTTCTGCTGTGCAGTCTTCTGAAAGTTGAAGAATGCCAGTTTTTTCAATAGAATAAATTTTGAGCTTATTTTCACAGATTATTTTAATATTAATTTTTTCTGGAGTTATGAATATCCATTTATTTAATTGTTCGAGTTTAAACCAAATTTCATTTTTTAAATTAAAAACTCTGACATCACATAAGGAATGATCATAAGTTCCTAGAATAACTTTTGCTAAACATGTATTAGAATTTTTTATAGGTAATTTGTTATGTGTTTACAATTTGAGAAATCGGAATAAGATAAGCTTATGAAATTAGTATATTCTAAATCGATTGCAACATATTGTTGTTCGAAATTTAGATAATAGTATGTATAGTTTCCATATAAAATTGGAATTGTATAAACTTTATTTATTTTGAAAACTTTATTTTTTACTAAAGGCAACTGTAATTCAAAAATTAATCTATATTTTGTGGATTTTACAGTAACATCTAAACATTTTAATATATTACCAAAATTTTCCATAGAAATATCTATTGGAACACTTGATTCTTTGGTTAAAAGTTGTATCTGAGTAATAGCTGAAATAATAACTTGTGGATTAATTATATTTAAATCTATTTTATTTTCCATAGATTTTGTTAAAGCGTTAAATAGATTGTTTTGGTTTTGTATAACTGATTGAATTGCAAGAGAAAGAATAGTAGTTGATTCGTCAAATTCGTGAAGTAATTGTTGATAAAATGTTAAATTGTTGATTTTGGGAATAAGTTCGCTTAGAATTTTATAATTTTTATATGCTAATTGAGAAACATTATGATAATTATCTATTGTATGTTTAAGTAAAGAAACTTGTTTTTCTGCTATGTGTTGCAGATGTTGATTAGATTCTGAAATTTCACTTATTTTATTTTCTATTAGTGTTGAATCTTCATCATCCATTAATCCAAAAACTTGTTTTAAAATATAACCACCTGCATTAAATATCCCTCGCTTTTGTCTTTTGTGTAAGAATATTTCTTCCAAATTATAATGTTTATTTTTTATTTCATTTATAGAATTTTGTAAAATACGTATTGTTAAAGGACAATGATCTGAGGGAAGTTTTTCTTTGACTTTATTACAAATTGTTTTTAAATCCAAAAAACTCGAAAGTAAATTTTGTATATTTTTGTTTATAGGTTCCATATTTAAATATACGATAATTTTCCAATTTGCTGTCGTTATACGGTAATCTCCTATTGGCTCCAAAAATAATCCAGTATTTGAATTGATTTGAATTGTTTTATGAGTCCCGTTTACTGAATTCAGGATCATGATGATCAGGACAATAAAACTAAAAAGATAACAATAGTTTCAGACAGCTATAGAATAATATTTTTTTTTTATAGATTTTATAAAATTATTTTGTTTCAAGTTACGAAATGTTTAAGTAAATTATTATGTACTTTCTTTATTTTTCTTCCAATTTTTATTGTAGTATTTTCAGGCGAGTTTACTTCTACTACTTCATAAGGTCCTTCGAAGATAGAACTTATCTTCTTACAAGTTCTAGCTTTATTTTCTAATAATACTTTATCCCCGACGTCAAAATGAATAATTTTCGAATTTTTATCATAATTGATTTTGTTTTTATATTTTGAATTAATTAGATTTTCTCTTATTTTGGCATAGCTATTTTGTAATCTTGCTTTTAATTCTGAAACGTAATCATCTAAATTATAAATAGGATCTACCGTTTTTGAAATAGCTGATGGCAATTCTGGTTTATGTCCGAATAACGCATGTGGCTTAAAATTAGTAGAAGAGTTAGGAGTTGTATTATAACTAAATGTTGCGAATTCTAACCAACTATCCCAATTGCTAGGATCATCGTTAACATAACTACGGATATAATTTCCTAATGTTCGATGTGATCGTTCTAACGATCCATTAGATTCAGGGTGATACGATGTTGTTTGGATTTTTTTTATTTTGAGCAATTTGCACACATTTTTGAATAAATCACTTAAAAAATTGGTTCCTTGGTCTGTTAATACGATTTTTGGAGTACCGAATAAGCAAATAATTTTTCTTACAAAAGAGTCAGCAACTGTCACAGCCTCTTGGTTTGAGATTGGAATTGCCATTAAAAATTTGGTTAATTGATCTTGAAAAGTTAGGATGTATTTATTTCCTGAATTTGTAATAGGTAAAGGGCCAACAATATCTAATGAAATTTTTTCGAATGGTTTAAATGGAGTATCTGTAATTTTCATTGGAATCTTAGTTTTTATAGAACTTTTATTTTTTTGACAACTTTCACAAGTTGATATAAATTTAACAATATCTTTTTTCATGTTTTTCCAGAAATATTTTTGTTTGATTTTCTTTAATGTACGCAATACACCTTGATGTCCACCTACAGGACTGGTGTGATTTTCAATTAATATAGCATTAATTTCATCTTTATCGGTTAATAAAATTAATTGATTTTGTTGGGAAACATTTTCTTTATTGATATTTTCAGAATTAATATTAGTATCTAATGGCGTATTAGATGCATTAGTATTTTTACTATTTGATCTGGTAATGACATTTACTTGATTTATTTCTAACCTAGATAGAGCGTCTGCATTAGTGTTTAAATTGCCTGCCTTATGTACAACAATATAATCAAATTCCTCTAATTTTATGCGCCAGCGCATTATTCTTGATGTTGGATTATTTATATTAAATATCCACACTAGTGGTTTATGATCAGTGACTATAGTGAATTTTCGACCATATATATATGGTCTATAATAACCTACTGCCCATACTAATGCTAAAGCTTCTTTTTCAATAGTAGAATAATTACGCTCTGCTTTATTCAATGTTCTACTCGCGTAAGCTATAGGTTGATCAATGATTTTATTGTATATAGTATTTTTCTGTGATAATACAGCTCCTATAGCTGTATTGCTAGCATCAGTAGTTATGTAAAATTCTTTGTTAAAATTTGGATAACTTAATATTGGATATTGCGTTATTGCAGACTTAAGTTTTCGAAAAGCTTCATCGCAGAATTCATCCCATTGAAATGGTATATCTTTTTTTAATAATCTGTTCAATGGATTAGCCATAACTGAAAAATTTGAAATGAATTTTCTATAATAGCCTACAAGACCTAGAAATGATTTAACTTGTTTTTGAGTTTGTGGTGGCAAAATATTTTGTATTGCCGATATTTTGCTGTTATCGGGTTTAATACCGTCCGAAGTTATGACATGGCCTAGATAACCGACTTCTTTATGAAGAAATTTACATTTTGTAGGTTGAAGTTTGAGATTATGTTTTTTAAGAACTTCTAATATATCAATTAATTTTTTATTATGATCTTGAAGATTTCGCCCATAGATGACTATGTCATCAAGATAGGCAAAACAACGTATTCCTTGTAATCCGGTAAGAACTATATTCATGAGTCGTTGAAATGTTGGAGGAGCATTTCTGAGACCAAATGGCATTCTAGTGAATTGATAGTGCCCATAAGGAGTACTGAAAGCTGTTTTCGCTTTGTCGTTTTCATCAAGCTCGATTTGATGGAAGCCACTGGCTAAATCCAGTGTTGAAAAATATTTCGATTCTCCCAACTGTCCAAGTATATCTTCTATATTTGGAAGTGGATAAGAATCTGGAATTGTGATTTCATTAACTTTCCTATAATCTACGACAACGCGCCATTTTTTGTTTCCGTTTTCATCGGGTTTTTTAGGAACGACTAGAAGTGGACTATTCCATGGACTATCACTATGTTCTACCACACCCTGTTTCAACATCTCATCTACCTGATTTTTTATCTCAGCTTTGTGCACCTCGGGTAACCGATATGGTCGCACATTGACTGGAGATTTTTCTGGCAAAATTTTTATTTGATGTTTTATCGCATTAGTAGTAGTTAAACAGTCACCGTCTAAATGAAATATTTTATTGAATTTTCTACAGATTTCGAGTATACTAGTTTTTTCTTCGTTATTTAGATGATTTAAATTTAATTGCTTTTGAAGATTTTCAAGTCGATTTTCTATTATGTTTTCAGAAATATTTTCCTTAAGATTATAAATATTATATTTTGATAATGGAGTAAATTGTATTTGCAATTGGTTATCAATTTCAACCTTGTGCTCATTTGAATTTACTACACTTAAATATACATAACCATTTTCAGGTTTGACTACTGTATTTGATATGTATAAGCCTTCAAAAGAATTTTGTTGAACAATGGCCAGTGATTCCTCATCAAAAGATACTGGTCCAAATTTAATTATACTTTCCGTGCGAGGAGCTATAGAAATTTGAATATTTTGGTTTAGAAAATTGATTGAACTTCTTGTTTATTAAAAGTGAAAGTAGCTTTGTTTTTACCATAATCAATAAGTGCATTTGTTTTTGTAAGAAAATCTTCACCTATGATTCCGTATTCCTTTATTGGAAAATTAGATGGAACAATGTGAAATAATATAGGAATATAAAAATTGTCTTGAATTTTAATGTTGAGTTTTGCAACTCCAAGAGTTTGTAAAGGTTCAGACGAAATACCTTTAATTTCAATTGACGAAATAAATACTTCAGTATCATCTTCTAATGAACTTACTTTTATCAAACTAACTCCAGCTCCTGAATCTAATAAAAATTTATTAGATGATTTGGTAGTTCCAGTTATTTGAAGAGATAGGATACTTGAAAACGTTCGGTTTTTTATTTGGTTTACAAAAATTTGATTAGTTTCTGGTAGATTTAGATTTTCAATGGAATTTATTTTTTTCTGATCTTTTGAATTTGTATTTCTATATTTTGATTTAAAATTGGTTTTAGATTTAGATTTTAGATTTGAATTTGGATTTAGATTTGAATTTGGATTTAGATTTGAATTTGAATTTGGATTTAGATTTGCATTTGGATTTAGATTTGAATTTGGATTTAGATTTGAATTTGGATTTAGATTTGAATTTGAATTTGGATTTAGATTTGAATTTGGATTTAGATTTGAATTTGGATTTTCATCTGTTAATTTTAGGCACCTTTTTTGATATCCTTGGCCTGGCTGCGGATGCCCGACGGACCTGGCCTTGAATAGTTTTCCGAATTGGTTTTAGTAGCCTGTTCAGATTGATTTTGATTTGAAGTTTCGTCAGCTCGTTTTTTATTATTATATTCTCTTTTCCTACAATCTGCTATTAAGTGACTCGGTTTTTTGCAATAATTACAAAATTTTTGAATATTATTTATTTGTTTAAACTGTGGTAAACTTTGAGAATTAGGTCTTTGAAAATTTGATGCTCTATTGTCTTGATTTCTATTAACATAATTTGGTCTTTGATAATTTGTAAATGGTTTTTTGTAATTAGAATTTGAATAAAAAATTGGTTTACTTTTAGAGTTATTTTCTTCGCAAATCGCAGCATTTATTGCTTCAACTAAATTTACGAATCTACTCGCTTTTATAATTAATTTCATTGGTTCTTTTAAACCATTTTGAAAAGAATTTAGGGCAGATTTTTCATTTAAATCTATTAAAGCTTTTGCTATTTCCGGTTTTTGTTCATTAGTACTAACTTTATTTAATAATGCTAGAATTTGTTCTAATCTTTGAGCAAATGTCCGAACATCTTCCGAATGAAATTGTTTACAATTATTTAACTCTAATTGTAATTGTTGAACCGACTTGGTACAAGAAAAATTTTGTTTTAAAACTTTCTTAATTTCTTCCCAAGTATTAGCATCATGATATTTTACAATATCATACGCTTCACCGCCTAATTTTGTTTTTATGATATAAACTAGAAACTTTTGATCTTCATTTTTTGTGATATTTTCAATAAACATTTCAATAGTATTTATAAATTTGTCTAAAGTTTTATGGTCACCAGAAAATTCTGGTATTAGCTTAATAGCATGATCAACATTTAAACTTGCCATTTTTTCTATATTTTCTTCAATTATATTTTCTACAGTACTATTTTCTAAATTTTGTTCAATATTATCTTCAGAATTTTCTTCCAAATCAGAGTTATATTCGTCTGATTCAGGATCTGTGTTTTGCAAATTTTTAGGAATTTTTTTACCTCCTCTTAAGCTAATATTTATGTCAAATTTCTTTTCACCTGACATAAATACCTACAACACTAGTACAATTATGCGTGATCAAATAAAATTGCGTAGAAATTATATATAATATCAACAACAAAAATGGTTTTTTTTTTTTAACAATATTATTTCAAATAAATTAAATTATGTTTGATATAGTTGTCTTTTTATTATTATATATGATATAAAATGATATAAGAATAACTCACTTTGATTTTATCATTATTGATTTTATCAAATATAAGGATGATCTGAATATTAAGATGGTCTTGATGTTTGATGATTTTGTTGATTATGATGATCTTGACGTTTGATGATTTTGTTGATTATGATGATCTTGATGTTTGATGATTTTGTTGTATATGTTGATCTTGTTGTTGATGATTTTGATATCTGTGATGATCTTGTTGAAAAACACTGAGCCGCAAAAGTTTCGAAATTCACTTGTATATTAATTTTTGTTTCACTTTTTTTTTTTTTGATATTATATTTATATATATATATAAATTAAATAAGTTTGTGTAAATTTTTTTTTTTTTTGATTTTGTATTATTATGGTATATATAAAAATATACCCCACACCTGACACCAATGTAGTATTTTTAATGTTCTCAACAAGATTTTAATAAAACACTTTAGAATTTAATATTTTTATAATATACTTTATTATAATATATAATAAACTTATAACTAATTATTACTGTTTTGAATACAAGTATTAGCTCGGTTGAAGATTCTTTTACGACTGATTTTTACTCAGTTCATTTTCATTGATTAAACTTATTCATTTTTCTAATCTAAATGTGCTTCGCTTTCATTTATGATAATTTGAAAAGAAGCACATAGTAATTAAAGAACAATTGCAATAATTTATTTATTGA
Organism: Empis stercorea; assembly: GCA_949752835.1. Lineage (NCBI taxonomy): Eukaryota > Metazoa > Arthropoda > Insecta > Diptera > Empididae > Empis > Empis stercorea. The sequence goes on along the minus strand of OX457085.1, from coordinate 38,355,574 downwards.
ACGGATGTGTAATTCGATGTAGACCACACATGCTTATTGATTTCGTGAGAATTTTGATAGCAAAATAATATTTAATTATTAATGATATATAATACTAATTAACCGAGTTCATAGGAGTTCAGGGACACTACAGTGTAAACAATAACATCATTACCAACAAAATCCTACAAAAAAAGCGCTCGAGTTCCACTTGCACTTGAATACAGAAATTCCTTTCGAAGCTAGTCTTAAGTGGATTCAAAACTTCAAAAAAAGACACTGTATTAGATTTTTAAAGATATGCGGGGAAAAGCTTCCTTCAGATAATTCAGCAGTTTCTGAATTATCATTGAAAATTTTCAGAAAAAAATCAGCGATCTAAATTTATGTCCAGAGCAGATCTACAATGCTGATGAAACCGCCATAGTTTTTAAAAATTTAAATAACAAAACATTAGTTGCAACCCATGAAAAAAATGCACCTGGACGAAAAAATTCAAAAGAACGGTTAACGATAATTCCTTGTGTAAATTCAACTGAACAACATAAACTTCCTTTAATGATAATAGGGAAAGCAAAAAATCCTAGGTGTTTCAAAAATGTTACACTCCCCTCAATGCACTATCGTTCTTCCAATAATGCCTGGCAAACTAAAGTTTTATTCAAAGAATGGTTTTTTGACGTTTTTGTTCTACTTGTGAAAAAAAATGTAACTGACAAAAATTTACCACAAAAGGCCATTCTTTTATTAGATAATGCTACATGTCACTTAACAGATGCAGATCTGAGAACTGATGATGGGTATATTTCAACAGTTTTTTTTCCACCAAACACCACAGTGCTAATTCAGCCTCTGGATCAGAATGTAATTAAAACAATAAAACAATTTTATCGCAAAACACTTCTTCGCGAACTATTAATGAAGGATGGTGAAAATATCGTCGATAAATTAAAAGCTATATCACTTAAAAATGTTGTGCTTATAATAACAGAAGCATGGAGTGACGTCAAGAGTTCCGTTATTAGTAATGGATTCAAAGTTCTGTTTGGTTCGACAGACGACTTGAATCTTAACTTGCCATTTAACCATTTCGAAATAAATGACGATATTCCGTTAGCTCAACTTTATCGAAGAGTGGTTCCAGATACAAGTATGTCTAATGACGATATTATGGAGTGGGCAGCTGGAACAGGAGAAAATTCGCGAATAAATGATAATGATATTATTGATAATATTGCTAACGAATATACGGAAATTGCGGATGATATAAATTTAGAAACAGCACATAACATTGATGAGGTATTACAAAGTATAAATAACGTTGTCGACTGGGCCGAAACGTATCTAACGCTGGAAGAAATTTTAATGTTAAGAAGAATCAGAGAGAAAGCATTTAACCAAAAATATTCATCCTGATAGATAAAATTCTTAATGTTGTTAATATCTTGATCTTAATTTAATGAATAACATTATTCTTATTTAATTTGTTATTTACTGTTTTTAAAAATAAACCGTTATAGCAATAATTAAATATTAATTAGTTTTACAACAATTCCAACAAAATTATAACAATTTTTTTCTAAAAAAATATATTCAAAAAAGTTGCTTTATTAGAATTTTGCAACAGAAGCAAAACAACTACTTTCTACAAATCGATTCAGAAAAGTTGCTTTTTGCGAGTTATTACTGTATATAAAAAATATTAAAAAATATGTAATATTAAATTTTTCATATTAAAACCTTGTATTTTTTCAAACAAAAGTACATATTTTGTGTGGAATAACATTTTAAGTCATTATGTACAGATGAGATGATATTTTAAACAAAACTATCTTAACATAATATCTTTTCATTGATCT